>JBBMKA010000015.1:8692499-8709071 GCA_037833695.1 Sechiopsis laciniata
AGTGATGTCTAGAATCTTCCTTTTTGGTTTTGATCTTCTTTGGGCCTAAGCTCTCTTTGGGCAATAATATTTAACATTATAATCAAATTTTTAATTTGATCAATTATATCTAAAGACTAATATAAAAAAGGTAAAATTATCTTTTCTATATATATATATATTCTCCTTCAAACTCCATTAATATTTTTTCCTCTTATTTTCTTCTCCAACTAATATAAATCTCTTTTTTTTTTTTATCTCTATTCTTCTATTTGTTAGAGCTCCATAAAGTTTACAAAAGAGACACGACCAAAGTATAGATAGATAACTCATCAATCCCACGGAGAAGAAGTTGCTCAACAAATTTTGTAAACGGGAAATTATCTCTATTTTATGAACTACACCAAATCTATTGGAAAATTTTAGTTCCTTCAACTTTTTGAAGAGTGAACTTTGTTTATTCTATTGTGGTCATCAAATTTTTAAATATTTAATTTTTCAAAAATATTTAAAACTTATCCTTATTAAAAACTTTTGTTATTCTTTTAATGAAAAACTATCATCTTTTTCTATTAACTTAATAAACATGTTTATATATTTTCTTTATTTGTATTAAAATTATTAATATTATTATACCAGTTTAAGTTAATATTAACTTTAAATTGACGCCAGTTCAAATTTTTTGTTAATTTATAAATTAAAATTGAGTATTTATCAAAATTAAACAAACTTAAAAATTCTTAACCTAAACGTATAAACTTTTGAAAGTTAGAAAAATAATACTACAAATTTAGGGATTAACATGATACTTTAACCAATTTATTATTACATTTTTTTCCTAGTAATACTATAGTGTGATGTTAAAAAATGATGCAGTTTATATAACCCCTAGAATAAATTTGACAGTCAAATTCAGTAAGGGCGGCCATAAAAAATCTACGCATTATATATATTACTAAAAAATCCTACCTAATATAGTAATACATTTTATTATGTCAATTTTGGTTTGTTTAAGTGGCCTTAGCGGCCAAAGTGGCAATGTGCCCATCTAGAAGGTCAAGGGCCAATTTATTCCGCTCATAAATTAAAATAATAAAGGAAACAATCAAAAGTACGAAATTTGTTTATTTTGTTAAAGGCAACAACCAAAAGTAATGGTCAATTGTTAAAGTCAAACACATCTACAAGATACTTTAACTCTATTTTTTTAAAAAGTTCAAGTAAATATTTCGTTTACATGCTAATGATCAAAATTGTAGTATTAAGTTGGAGAAAAAAAAATATTTTTATTTGCTAATTGATCTAGTTTCAAGTGTTACTTTGATTAGTATGATTGAAACAAATCTATTCTCTTAATCAAAGAGTGAAATCTTAAGTGTATAGTGAGGATTATCTATGTGTATAGTATATTTTTTGTAATGAGACAATGAAACAAACAGATCATGTCATGGATTTAATAAGCCAAACTAATTATTTTCAATTAATTTAAATAATTGTTTTCGATAAAATGAACTCATTGCTTTTAATAAGATGAACTCGTTAGTTTTAATCCACGGAAAATAATGAGTTTACTTAATTTTAAGTGTGGATATCTTAATCATTTTATAAGGTCAATCTCTCTCTTTTTTCTTTTTTTTTTTTTGCTATCAAAGAATTTTGAATTTCTTTTAATATTCATCCAAATTTGTTGGGTTTTTTCTTCTTAATTATACATCAAAATTTCCCAAAATAAAACTAAATAATTGAGAGTTAAAATTGAACTTTCCAACCGAGCGAAAACGGCGGTCAGCTGCCCAAAACAAATCGGTCCGCATGAGAGTGGGGAACTTCGTAATAATACCAACCGTATAAGGGCATTATAGTCAATTCAAGTAGCCAAATGCGAAGGACTTAACGTGTGAGGCTTTTACACCGCCGCCCGCACAAGCACACCAAACCAAAGCTCACCAACTAAAAACTTCATTACAGTTATTCTTCTAAAATTTCTTGAAAATTTCTTCAGTTTCATCCATTTCGGCTCCCAGCCAAAGATTTTGTACAGAGCCGAATGGAATAATCGAAAAAACTCTATAAAGAATCAAATTGTTTTTGTAATCAGCAACTTCGAGATCATCGCCACTGTAATTTCCATGGCGTCCATTTCCGGCATTTGTTCTCCATCTCCCTCGCTGAAATCTCAGTCCAAGATACCATTTCTTGGAGCTACTGGATCATTGCGGAAAGATTCAGTGTCATTTCCGATTCGCGGGAAATACAATGATGGAAGATTGGGTGCTGGACCGGCTCATTCTGTGGCCAAAGAGATCTCGGTTGAACTGTCCGGTGCCGATGGAGGTGTTAAGAAGGAGAAGAGAGGGTTGGAGAAAGATCCGCAGGCGCTGTGGAGTAGGTACGTTGACTGGCTTTACCAGCACAAGGAGCTTGGGCTGCTCTTGGATGTAAGCCGGATTGGATTCTCGGACGAGTTCTTGGTGGAGATGGAGCCTCGATTTCAAGCTGCGTTTAAGGCTATGGAGGCGCTTGAGAAGGGCGCGATTGCTAATCCTGATGAGGGACGCATGGTTGGGCATTATTGGCTGAGGAATTCTGACCTTGCGCCTAAGTCGTTTTTGAAGTCGCAGATCGATAATGCTCTAGACGCTGTGTGCAGTTTCGCAAACGATATCATCAGCGGCAAGGTGAGTTTTCTTGCTAATTTCTAGGGTTTAGCTTCGTACTGCTGCGGCTGGCTACTTTGGAGCTTTACGTTTATAGTTCTTCAATAAAACCTAAAATACAGTATAGTAAGGGATTGTTCGAGTCAACTACCTTTAAACAACGTAACTACTGACTAGACTCGTGTTGCATTATTAGTTTGATTCAACCGAAGGGGCTTGAGATATAAAGTTGGAGATCAATCTTTTAAATGTTAAATGAATATCTCTAGTGTTCGTAAATTAATATTTGTAGTTACGAGTTGGATTAAGATGACTGCATTATTAGTTTGATTCAACCGAAGGGTAAAAGGGATTCAGGATATTCTAGCTGTATAATTTACTTCATCTGTTTAATCCTTTACTTCTGGACTTCATAGTTTTATTCCTACTTTTAAAAGAATGTTTGAAGTATTGTTTATCTTATTTACTGTATTTCCCTTTGCAAAATGAAGATTAAGCCCCCATCTTCTCCCGAGGGCCGCTTTACCCAGATACTTTCTGTTGGGATAGGAGGATCAGCTCTTGGCCCGCAGTTTGTGGCCGAGGCATTGGCTCCAGATAATCCTCCGCTTAAGGTACTTGAGATCATCATTGTTAATGATTTTGCTTCAGCTTTAACTTCAATATCTTGAAAAATATAAATTCATTATTTGTGCGGGGACCTGTTTGGAATGACTTCCCAGCCCCTTAAAAAAGGGCTTTTAAGTGTTAAAGAGCAATATTTAGGTAAGGGTGGATAAATATTTTGGAAATACTTACCCATCTTAGAGCCACATATTTGTACTTTTTTAAAAAAAGTTGGCTTTGATTGATGGAGAGAGAAATGCCAAAAAATAAAAATGTGTGGTTGTAAAGATGGGTAAGTATTTCCAAAATACTTACCCACCCTTACCTAAGTATTGTTCAGTGTTAAAATATCGTTAGTCATTCCAAACAGACCCTTTATTCAGACAAGGCATGGTATTGCTCTGGAATCTGTTTAGTGTATATTGAATGCTAGGAGGAGCTACTGATATCCAGTTTGCTCACTTATGGTAGTTTAGAGGATTTTCTAGTTGTCACCTCTAAGTATCCTGCTGAATATCTTTCTCAAGACTAATGTAAATAACTGTTGCAATTATATTGATTTTTGTATCGATATAAAACACAGAAGATACCTACTACTGTTTAAGAAAAAGCAGTTAAGTTTGTCCTGTAACATTAATATTTTATTGAATATTCACTTTCTTTTTTTGTTTCTTCATCTTTATGGCAGATAAGGTTCATTGACAATACAGACCCAGCAGGAATTGATCATCAGATTGCACAACTAGGACAAGAATTGGAAACTACTCTTGTAATAGTGATTTCAAAGGTCAGCAATGTTTCTCTTTTACTATGTATGGGGAGAAGAGACTCTACTTGAATAAGCACTAATAGAGTTAAATGGGATGACATGCTCCATATAGCAAATGCTTGGACTATGTTTGAGTAATTGAACTCTTGCCATACTGTTTCAAAATAAATGAACCAAGTCTTCCAAAAACCACAACTGATAGGGAAAGTCAACTATTCTTATGTGTTAGTTATTTCCATGAACCGGCCTAAGGGCAGGCAGGCTCTCTAAACTTCTTTCATATTTGGGCCCATACCCTTCCAAAGTGCCTCCAAGGGACTTGGACCTAGGAGCTTTAATGCTGGTTCCAGTTGAATCAATTGTCCTATAAGCGTAGCTGACATAAGAGAGACCAATTTATTTCTATAAATCGCTGAAGACCCAGCCTTTGAGTGTACCCTCCAAGCCTATTTTGTTTGGGTCCATCTCTTTGGAGTCATCTCTCAATCCAATTAGGTTCACCCAATAAGTTGGCGGAAAGGTTCCTATTAGACCCACCCCCATGATCAAGTAATATACTGTATCATATATAATCACTTTGATACAGGCTTGCACATTATTGAAATATTGCCAATTTAATGCCCATTTGAATTGTTTCTCAGAGTGGAGGCACTCCTGAAACTAGAAATGGTTTACTGGAAGTACAGAAGGCTTTTCGCGAGGCTGGCTTGAATTTTTCAAAACAGGTTTTGATTTCAGGTTTTTCTTTCTTCTAGTATCAGTTTTCTCTCTGCTTCCAATTTGTAATTGTAGATCATGTTAACATACTTTGCTTAATTGCTGGTTGGATGTAAAATAACCTCATGTTCCAATGTTAAAATGCATATACTTGCACCTCTATATCACCAAAATTATTCAAATTAAGTTTCCTTTCATTTCCATGGTTAAGTGTCTTAATCATGTGCTTCTTTTGAACTAAGATCTATTTTTTTTCATCTTGTTATAATCTTCTAGTGCTTCTGGAAATTGATATCCAAAATTTCAGGCATTCTCGTAGAATTTGTCTAAAATAATTTGTTCCTTCAACATTTCATGTTTGAGCTTGGCTTTGACTGTAGGTCTTGAGTGTAAATTTGGTCCAATGAGCAAGTAAAATCAGCCTGGCGTTACATTTCCAGTCTCCTTTGTTTCACTATCTTTTTTTATTCATGTTTCATTTGTTTAATCTACCGTTCTAGACATGACCAAAAATATAATTTCCAAAAGGAAGGTGTTAGTATTTTGTTTTGTTTATTTTCTTTTAATTTTAGTATTTTCTTTTAAGTCATCTTATTCTGATTTATGAGATGGTTTTACTTTCTCTACCCTAAGCTTTCAATTATGACCTGACACTTGTTCTTTTACCCAGGGTGTGGCCGTAACACAAGAAAATTCATTGTTAGACAACACTGCAAGGATTGAAGGATGGTTAGCCAGATTCCCAATGTTTGATTGGGTGGGTGGTAGAACATCAGAAATGTCTGCTGTTGGTCTGCTTCCAGCTGCACTTCAGGTTTGTCACTTAAGTATTTAAATCTATGACTGACCATCTTTTGGGTTGTCCTGACAAGTTAACCTTAAAACAGGGAATTGACATTCGAGAAATGCTTGCTGGTGCTGCGTTGATGGACGATGCAACTAGATCCACTGTGGTCAGAAAAATTCCTTGATTTTTTTTTCTATAGAGTTTAATTAGATTTGTTTCTTGGTTAGTTACGAGGGAAAAAGGCCAATTTTATTAATGACTGGTCTTGATGAATTCTCTTGATTGATTTCAGTAACTCTTGCCTGGTGTTTTTTATTTTTTTATTTTTTTTGTAAAAAAAAATCAAGAAACGGAACTTGCAGTGTTTATCCCATATTACTAGGGTCCTTTACTCAAGTAGAAAATATGTTATTAGCATTATTTCCAAGATAACCAAGTGGTACCGCGTTCAATAGTCAACACCCTTGGCCACCGTTTGGATATTTAAATATGTCATAAAATTAGAGTGTAATTCCCCTTCTGAACTACGTGAACGACATTTCATATTAAGGAAATATAATAAAAAGTGAATATGAATATCATTGCACTTTCTCTATGGTGGTTATTGTTGGGGTAGGAATCCTTTAAAGTTGGCCTTGTCCATTGGGGTAGTTCGGCAGGGATATAAGGTATAAGGTCATGGATGCTCCAAAGCTCTAGAACTGATCACACAGGTCGGTTTGATTCTAGTTTAACATTTAGCTTTGTCTTTGAACTGACTCTTCTAGGGTTTGCTAAAAATCTTATTTGTTACAATGGTTAATTTCTACTGGAGTTAGTGGATCAACCCCCAAGTATAGTTCTATGTTTCTTGATTGCTCTAACTCCTACTACTCCAGTTTTCCTTTCACAGTATTTTAAAATATGACGCCAACTGTTCTCTCCTCGTTAAGAAATAATAAAACATTTATGTTGTATTATCTGTTGTTCAGATTAGAAATAATCCTGCAGCATTGCTTGCTTTATGCTGGTATTGGGCTTCTGATGGTGTAGGATCTAAGGTAAGACAATCTTGTTATTCCTATTCTATAGTCCGGAAACTCGATGCTAACATATCTTACCATAATTATTTTTTTCCTGTTTGATTTTCTCAGGATATGGTTGTCCTTCCCTACAAGGACAGCTTGTTGTTGTTTAGTCGTTATTTGCAGCAACTGGTCATGGAATCCCTTGGAAAAGAGTTTGACCTTGATGGAAATCGGGTATCTGCAACATTTGGGAAAATTATTCTTCTTGTATTCTGGTTTACTAAATGGAAGAAAATTAGGAAGATATGAAAACAATACCTGCCTGACACCCCACAGCACATTTATATCTATGTAGGAAATTTGATCGTCGGTTACTCCCATGATGAATTTTTTTTATCTAGTTTGTGTGCATAATGTATACTTGATGCATCTTTAATACTCCTACCTTTGCAAACATACGCTTCCAATGTCATGAATAGAAAAGATAAGCAAATAGACAAGTCCGTTGCTGTAAACCATCCTTAGAATGGTTATTTCCATTGAATGGTCAACATTGTAAGAGATGAAAGGAGTCAAATTATTTGAAGTTTCATATTCTAAATTTGACAATGTCCCAAGTATCCAAGTGCAGAGAATTCTTTTCTATTCTAGGAAACCATTTAGCTTTTGTTTTGTTACTGTTATATCTAGATGCATTGACTAATTATGTGGTTTACTTAAATCAAATTCACTTCTTTCCATAGGTTAATCAGGGACTTACAGTATATGGAAACAAAGGGAGTACAGATCAACACGCGTAAGATTTCGTACTAGTTGCTGGAATTTATATACCTTGTAATGAAAACCAGGCAAGGCATAGTCGCCTAATGCACACAACTCTATGCAGCTATATTCAACAATTGAGAGAAGGCGTGCACAATTTCTTTGTGACATTTATCGAAGTGCTGCGTGATAGGCCCCCTGGTCATGATTGGGAGCTTGAGCCGGGTGTTACATGTGGCGACTACCTTTTCGGTATGCTACAGGTACTAGTATCTTGCTTCTACAACAAATGTTTAGTTCAATCGTCTTGACTTCTGAAAATGCTTGATTTTTTTCCTCTTGTTAATCAATTGAGGCTTGTTCAGGGTACGAGATCTGCACTCTATGCTAATAATAGGGAGTCCATCTCAGTCACTGTTCAAGAAGTGAATCCTAGATCTGTAGGCGCAATGGTTGCACTTTATGAAAGAGCAGTTGGATTATATGCTAGCCTTACCAACATTAATGCATACCACCAACCTGGTAAATATATATATTTCTTCAGTATAAACTTTGAAATTTTCCCTTCTAGTGTTTGTGTTTATGTGCCTCATATTGGCTCTTCTTATAATAAACTTTGCGAAATAAGTTCTCACCTCAATTCTGTCTTTGCTTTGATCAAATGCTATCTCAGGTGTGGAAGCTGGGAAGAAAGCTGCAGGGGAAGTGTTGGCTCTCCAAAAACGTGTCTTGGCAGTACTTAATGAGGCCAGGTATGCCCTCTTTGAAAGACTCCGAAATTGTCGTGCAGTGCTTCATTTTCTGAAATAAGATCCCTGTGAAATCCTTTCCATGAAGATGCTGGTTTTACAGTCCCAAAAATTGAGGATTGGTAACATCAAGTTTTAGACCGAACACACTTGAGAGCTTGTAAATCATAAAATGCTTAGAGGTTATGGGTTAAATCCATGTAGTCATCAACCTTAATAACCAAATGTAGTAGGTTTATGTTCTTGTCTAGTAAGAATAGTCGAGGTGAGTATAAAATGATCCAAAAACTCACAGAGATCAATAACATTAAAAAAAAAACCACTCTCAATTTTGAATTAACCCTAGCCTTTTAATTTCTTCAATTAGAAAGTGTCTGTTTCTTGTTAAAAAAAATAAAAGAAGACCACATTCAATTTTGGAAACAACCGTCTAGGCATCTATATTCTTGTATAATAAACAGAGCTTTCATCCCCAAGGGGTGATGCGATAGTCAAAGACTTGGACTTCGAAGGTGTGCTTCACTCAAGGTCTTAGATTTGAGATTCACTTGTAACATTAATTTGTAGACACTTCTAGTGTCTCCATTATTTCGATGTCTTTCGGTGTCTAACCTAAGGACGGACATGGTTACCTTGGGTATAGTGGAGCGAAAGTCCAATTTAAAAAAAAAACCGAGCTTTCTCTTTGTGAAGCCTCTGTCTGTGATAGCTGTTGAGATTGGGTGTGTTTCTGTTGTCAGCTGTAAACAGCCGGTGGAACCATTGACACTTGATGAAATAGCTGAACGCTGCCATGCTCCTGAGGATGTAAGTACTCTTTTTTATTATTATTATTATTATTATTATGGACTTTCTAAATCAATCCCTTTGCTCTGATGAGAGACTCAGTATTATATTTACACACTTCAGATTGAAATGATATACAAGATTATTGCTCACATGGCCGCCAATGATAGAGCACTGATTGCTGAAGGAAGCTGTGGATCCCCACGCAGCATTAAGGTTTTCCTTGGAGAGTGTAATCTTGACGATTTGTATGCTTAGCACCAACTAAATATTGCTGTTTTGCACCTCTTAATAAAATTCAAGAAACCACTTTTACTGTTGCTTATCAGAGTTCAATCTCTCTGGAATGTTGGAAACTAATTCTATGAAGAAAAAAAAAACAGCCTTTTGTTCTTCTTGTTGCCCCAATGTATATACCCTGTCAATTTCGATATACAAAAAATCACAAAATCTATCTACTTTTTTTATATATAAAATTATAAAATACAAAATTTGGATAGGCCATCTATGCTATAATGATATTAAAATATAGATGGAGATTACTTTCATTATACAAAATGTAGCCAAAAAAAAAAAAAACCAATGACCTCCCTAACTTAATAATTAAAAGGTTACAAATCTTTGAGTGGGTTCTTTGTGTCCTATTCTTAATTATAGTTGAATTCAAAAAAAAAAAGAAATGGAAATAAGTATATGCATTAATTTTTAGATTTTCGACAAAACCGAAAGGGATGAGGACAAAATCCATCGTCGTTTGTGACAGAAACAACAAGCTACTTGTATTCTTTTTTTTTTTTTGTTGCTTCCACATGAACCATGTGTTTCAAATTTGTAATTTATATATTATGTTATTGTTGATTGGGTTTAATTCTGGTTGGCATGTTTAAATACTAACCGTAATTCAGTTTTTTTTTTTCTTTTATAAATATCATATTAAAAATAACATGACAAAATGCCTGGTTTTTTCTTGCTTTTAATTATTATAGTAGAGGATTCTTTTGTTAATCAACAATGATTGATTCTCTATATATATATATATATATTTTTTTTTTTTTTTTTTTTTTTTTTTTTTTTCTTTTTTTTTTTTTTTTTACCATTTTAATGCATAATTATCACTAATTGGCAAACTCATAAATACTAATTATATTTATTTAACACAAAATCTCCAGTTGACCATGATTTCACATGAAATTATCGATGTCATAATTTTTAAAGCCAGAAAGATGTAAACAAAATTTCTGGTTACAAAAAATATGGCAAAGAGCACTTTACCATATCAATTTTGTAAACACGTGAATCTCTTAACAATATTGCATATTGTATCAGTGCTTTAAGAAATGGAAGTCTAAACTTTTGTACTACCGAAACCATAGTTATAACAAACTTTTTCACATTATATTAAATTGTAGTTATAAAAATGGTGGAGACTGTTATTCCAATGTAGAAGACTATATAAAATAAATGATGGTCCATAGTATGTAGACTGTCATTGAAGATCTTATTGTTTCATTCCGACCATCATTTCAAAATATATATATATATATTAGATCATAAGATCTTTATATCATTCTTGAAGGGGTATTCAACCAACATATAATTTTTTTTTGGACTCAGAAAATCGAAACTTAATTCCACTATACCCAAAGTAACCACGTCCGTCCTTAGGCCAAACACCCCAAGAGGGGCCAGATGTCTGTTGGTTTAACTGCACCAACCAAATGACTATAGAGATTCCAGTTGATTCCATGTGGGAGCAAAGTAAACAAATAATAATTTTAGGAATAAATATAGAAATTTCAACCAATGACAAGATCCTAACAGGAGAAATATTTACAAGACTGTATTCTTCAAGGAATTAATCAATCTGAGGCATGAAAGAATAAACCCAAAGTGCAACTTTTTTTTTTTTTTTTGAGATACTGCATTTGAGCACTATATTTACAATGGGAAAGGCACAAGGAATATTAGAGAAGCTTTGATATTACTTGACAGGAAGTCCAGAATGCTTTGGAAGCAGCGTTGAGAATCACAGGGTTCTGGTATATCCTGTGTATATATATCAGTTGCAGGAAACATCAGACCTTCCAGTTCCAAAATAAGAAATACAACACATATAAGCTTGGTTTATTATCAATATATACACACACACATATACTAATACAATAAAAACCAAAAAAAAAAAATCAAGGAAAATGTTACACCCAACTAGTAGCGTCAAATCGCCACATCATACGAGCAATTCATGATGCTCAACTAGCTTAAAAAAAAGTAGCAGCAGCACCATTGCAGAAAAACACAATATCAGAAGTAGTTGACGGGACTGTGAGAGTCCTGATATAGGTTATCTAATTTGGGATATTAGTTAGATAGTTTCTGTTATAATAAATAGCAGTGGTAAGTTTCCTAGAAAATATGCCTTATTTTGGGTAAATCATTCCTTACTGGATGGATTGGAAGAGTTCTAGCCGTCTCTAACAGTTATGATATTGTAATTTTTTGGTGAGATTGCAACATAGTTTATCTTTTACTGTTTTTCAATTTTTTTCAACAACATTGAAAAGGGGGATTTGAAACTATAACCTCATGGTTATTAAGTTGTACAAGATGCCGCTAGAGTTTTGCTCTTGGTGACTTTACTGTCTTTCATATATCATTGTTGTTTATGTTCGATTTTGGTATTTAGATACCTTACGGGACACATCGAGCAATGCCATTTCTAACTGACTTGGTTTTTAATTGTCTTACAGTATGTTCATGCCTATTTTAATGATCTTGGATATGACAAAAATGATTTGGGCAAATAACTTATGCCCTTGGTGGTCAAAAAATACAATTAAGAGTCATCAAGCACTAAATGCAAGAATTTTTTAAGACTCAGTTGATTAATTAACATACCCAACTGCAGTAGCTCCCCAGGATGCCACGTTATAAATAACCTTGCTTCCATCCCATGCTTTCCGGAGTTTTCCTTTTCTCTTCTTCACTGAGAATGTTTTGCAAAGAGCTGCGTGGTATTCTAGATATAATCAGACCACAACCAAAATGCTTATAACATAATCTAAATTTCAACATGAAAAGAGTTTTTCTTTCAAAAAATGACCCTCTCTGTACATTTTCACCCCTACAACACTGATTTAAATCAAAATCATCATTCAACAAGAAAGTGTGGCAAGACTCACCATTCTGTAGTTGGTTAGGTGACAATTCCTGCATGACAATAAGAACAAATGAAAAGATGAATTGTAGGCTCGTTTTATCTCATAGAAATGACAGTTCTTCTAATACAAGATAGTTATAAATAAATTGCCAGTGGATATTTATAGGAACTCCGATGAGAGTTCATAATTTGTTAAGAACCAGAAACAGTACAAGCATCAGTAAGACTAACATGATTTTTTGGGGATGTCATGTTTCTTATTATTCGTTTCATCTAGCGGACAGTCAAATCCATGAATGTAACAGTTGCAAATCAAAATCTGCAATACACAAGTAGACTCTAGAGGAACAGAAATTGTATAACAAAACAGCCACATAAGATTCTGTTCATTTAAACGTCACTACCCCATTCTAAAATGATCTTCAATCCAAAAATCTATTCAATAAGGAGGAATTAACTCTTTCCTTTGAATTAGACCAAAAAAATAGATCCATTCGATTTAACGCCAACATATGAATACCAGAACATAAGACTCAAAAATACTTTAAATTCCACAACCCACATGATACATCGTGTAAAAAAAGTTTCGAATCACTTTTCGAATTTCACATATGCAAAGGATTTTTGGAATTACATTATGACTTCATTTTGTTGGTAATGTCTCTTCCTAGAAAACCAAAATGGCTTCTATCTTGTACTTTGGGTGGGGACCCATTCAAGAAAGAGAACAAATATCTCGTTCAAGCATTTTGTTGGATCATTTGGCTAGAGTGCAACTGTCAGACTTTTAAAGAGAATAGCATACCATTTTATGTATTTTTAGATGCTATTGTTCTATTGTGAATTGGTGTAATATTCTCCCATTTTCTACAATTATAGTTCACCTTCCTTCTATCTAAGTGGAGAGGCCTTCATACATCAACAAAAATGCTTCTTATCCAAAAAAAAATTATATCACAAAACCGCTCCATATGTATGCATGCATGAGTTTGTGTGCATGAGAGAGGGAGAGAGACGTTATGAGTATACCTTGGTTTCCTTTAAAGACAATAAGTATGCAGCCATGAAGCAAGCAATACCATCCACTATATCCTCTTGCTTCACAACGACATAACCATCCTGATCTAGATCATCGCCACTTTCCCATAGATCCACATCACTGACCACATCCCAAGAACTACATTCTTCTACCATTACAAAGAAAATAAGTTATAAAATTCTTATCCAAAAACAGAACAAAAGAAAATAAGTTATAAAAATGAAATGAATAATAGTGATTCATAAATCATATCCTCATAAAGTAAACAAACTTTTTAATCTCAAAGGATAAGGTTTTGTAAAACTTGAAATTTCTTAATAAAGCAATGATTAAGATTTGAAGTTTGAACACATACCAGATGTATTTTGTGGAACTGATGCTTGAGCATCCTCTAGCTTTTCAAGAAAGTCACGGCCTTCAACTTTAGATTTGAGAAGATCGCATAACTGCAGAAAGGTGTCTTCAAGTGAATGCCATGGATCATAAAATTTAAAGTACAATTTGATTACTACAATTGGAGGGCTTATCTGTGGGGTTATGTAGGTGCCATTGAAGGGAGAGGGGATGTGTTTTAAGTAATTGCCCTGGTTTTTGTTTTTGTTTTCTTTTCATTGTATTTTTTAATAATTTAGTGATCCCTTTGTACTTTCATCTTTTTCAATGACCGTCCTATTTTCACAAAGATGAATGAATGGAGGATCCTAGTTTCAATTTTCCAGGAAAAATGCCTTGAGGCCTTAATGACAAGCCATTTGATAGTTCATTGCCCTTTTGCTTGGCGGTTTTGGATTTATGTGTAGGAAGGTTTTGATTGTTTAATGTCTCTCTCTTACCGGATATTTGACTTCCTATCTTCCGTTTTTGTGGATTATCCACTCAAAGGCCCAAAGAATGGTTATTTGGCTAGCCATTCAACTCCTTTCCTATGTAATCTTTGGATATCTCTTTACTTTTGATCATCATTAGATATGTTCCTCACTGATGTTTTTATGTGGTGCAAAAATGTTCATCTTTTTTTTTCTTTTTTTTTTTAAACCCAAAATTATTCATCCTTAGGGACCTTTTACTTTTATGGCAAGGAATTGGAGCTTTACTCCCCTGTAGCCGGGGCACCCACACCCGTCCCAAGACTCGGGAGACAACAAGGTTTTTATTATTAAGCACACCCCTTAGAAAGCCCCATACCTCAACCAAGGAGACCCCTCCTTGGGGACACCTTTAGGGGCCTTGTAGGTTTATCTTTTTTTATCATCAATGAAATTGTTTCTAATTGCAATAAAAATACCAATGCAAACCAAATAAGGGAAAACCCACAAGTTCGTCTTTAAAAGAACCACTCGCACAGCATCCTCACAATCATGGTCTTGAACTATTGAAAATCAGATAAAACAGACTCCAAGCCAAATTGATCCAAGAATTCCGAGTTAAAACCCTTGAACTGAAGCAGAAACTAAAACAATTGAAGAACCAAACCAAACTCCCATACCTCGTCAGCTTCCCGGTCACCTCGCACAGACTCCGAACCCTCACCAAGCCGATCAACTTCATCTTCATTTTCATCGTTGGAATCATTGAGCGATTCGAGAGCTCTCTGACACTGCTCCAACACAGCCTGCAAGGTCTTCTTCTTCACGCGAACCCGATCATCCAAATTGGAGCTTGATTCAGACGCCTCGACCTCCATGATGCTATCTTCAAAGACGATTGCTCCTTCTTTTCAAATCCATGAGGATCGTCTTTGAAGGCTGAGACAAACTCTTTGTTGTTGCTTGTGGACTCTCAATTTTTATGCCTGCTTCCGGGTCTTTCTTTCCTGTTGTCTTGCCAATTTATTCTTGCTTTTGTTCTTTTTTTTTTTTAGGGAAAGAATTTGGGTTTTTTTAACCGATTTTATTTTCTTTCATTTTTTAGGGAAAGATATTGGAGAATTTGGAGAGATGAAATTCTTGTTTACAGATTGATGTTATGAGAGAAGAGGAGATAGAGATTGATGTGTGTGGATGTGATATTTATTTTATATATACATATATAATTAAATAATATGTTTGATTTAATGTTAAAATTTAAAAAAATAAAAATAAAAAAGTTAAAAATTAGATAAAATTTAATATGATTAAATAAGATATTTGATAATAAGTTGAGAAGGAATCGAGAATAGTTGAGAGGAGCTGAGAGAGAGATTGTGATGTATTAAAAACAAACAATTTCTCTTCTCATCTTCTCTTCTCTCCTTCCTCAACCTCTAAATCCAATCCGAAGTTTGAGTGAAAATTAAACTTTTAAGTGGGTTTAGCTTCTAACATTTTAATCTTGAAATCTTAATTAAAATTGATAAATGTGACCAAAATAATTAACTTTTAATAAAAATATCTAAACAAACTGTTAGTAGTCTAATATTTTAATTATTTGGTAGATTTTTTTTTTTTTTTTTTTACATAATTGTTTGGTAGAAATTCAATTCAACATAAATATTTATTTCTTTTCAAAACAAAAAAAAAAAAAAAAAAAGATTTTTTTTTTTTTTTTTTTTTTAAGTCTGAGATCAAAATTGGAAGAAAGTTGAGAAATTAAAATTTAACAAATATCAAAGTTGAGGGATCAAAATATAACATTTGAAAGTCAAGATATCAAAATTGAACAAACATAATAGTTTAAGGACGAAAATAGTATTTTAACTCTTTTTGTTATCCTCTACAACTTTACTTGGAATTTTTTTTTTTTTTTAAAGGGAAAAGTTCAATAGAAAACTAATTGCAAATCTGTCCATATTAAAATTAATTAGCAAAAGTAATTTTGTTTTTAATTAAAGAAATTTGTTTTAATAGTAGAAGACGAAAATACTCCTTCCATTTCTTCAGCCAAGAAACTCTTCACATGCCATGTCACCAGCTTCTTCACCAACCTTATTCGCCAAATTTTGAAGCAGACCCAACAGATTTTTATCGAAAACTCCATTTGTGTCGTCGTCGATCTTTGGTTCACGTGTAGAAATGTGAATTTCGATCGACGGACCCCGC
Source organism: Sechiopsis laciniata (assembly GCA_037833695.1). NCBI lineage: Eukaryota > Viridiplantae > Streptophyta > Magnoliopsida > Cucurbitales > Cucurbitaceae > Sechiopsis > Sechiopsis laciniata. The sequence continues at coordinate 8,708,532 of JBBMKA010000015.1, forward strand.
CTGCTCTTTGCGGCTTTGCTCGCGAAAAACCCATTCATGTTTTGATTTCCATATCGTCGATCCAAGCTCAAAATCGGCTCCAATTCTTATATCTGAGAGTACCTAAACCCGAACCATCTCATTGCCGCCGTCACAGCTTCCTCCTCTATCCCGACCTCTAGGGAGAATTCAGTCAAATAAACAAATGTGGTATTAATGGTTAAATACCGTATTATTATTTTAAACAGTATTACTATATATTTATAAATACAATAATTTATTATATATTCAAAATGTTTTCATTAAATACACCCCCCCAATAAACTTTCATTTTCAAAAATAATATAATTTATTATATATTCAAAATGTTTTCATTAAATACACACTCCTCAATAAATTTTCATTTTCAAAAATAATATAATTTATTATATATTCAAAATATTTTCATTAAATACACACTACTCAGTAAACTTTTATTTTCAAAAAACAATCATAACATATTTAAAATAATATATTTTATTTTCAAATTTTCTCTTTCTATCTTTTCTATTCACATTTTTT
>JBBMKA010000015.1:8709171-8745139 GCA_037833695.1 Sechiopsis laciniata
CCAATTTTAACGGTAAGGGTATTTTTGAAACTTATATTAAAGTTTGGGGGCATTTTTGAAACTTTTCAAAGTTTGGGCGCATTTTTGACACAACCCCCATAGTTTAGAGGTATTTTCTATAATTTAGCCTAAGAAATATAAGATCATGTTTAGATATAACTTAAATAATAATATTCAAATATGTGATCCAATATAGGCAACATTCTATTTTATTTTTAACCAAAAAAAGTAAATAAATAAAAAAGAAAAATAGAATGTAACAATTGAAACACATATGTAAGCATTATTATTTAGATTATTTTATTTCTATTTTTTTTCTTAGAAATGTTACAACCTCACGTGAAACTATCGGCATCATAATCATGGGATCACCCAGATTGAGGTCAGTACAACAATATGAAAAATGAGAAAAATATAAGACTATTTATAAAGCCAGAAAGACCTTTTTTTCTTCAAAAGAAAAAATAATAATAATGTCAAAAAATTGTAGAATTTTTTTTTTTGGTTTGAACAAAATCCTGAAAATAACAAAATACCATCCAACCATGCAAAGTAAACCAAACATGTCCAATCATCATGGAGTGGCTTAAGTGGTCAAAGAAGACCTTAAAGTGCTTAAGGTGATGAGTTGAATTTATGATAGCCACCTATTTAGAAATTAATTATTTACAGATTTTTTTGACATCCAAATGTTGTAGGATCAAACAGGATGTTCCGTGACATTAGTCGAGGTGCGTGCAAACTAGCCTGACAATCAACAATAATATTGCAGTGATTGCTTCCATGTGAGAACGCAGTCAACAAATAATAATTTTTTTGCATATACAGAAATTCCAACCAATGGCAAGATCCTAACAAAAGAAATATTTACAAGAATGTATCCTTCAAGGAATTAATCATTCAGAGGCATGAAAGAATAAAAACCCTAAGAGCAACTATTTTTTTTTCTTCAGATACTGCATTTGAGCAGGAATATTTACAATGGGAAAAGCACAAGGAACATTAGAAAAGCTTTGATATTACTTGGCAGGAAGTCCAGAAGGCTTTAGAAGCAGCATTTATAATCATAGGATTTTGGTATATCCTGTGTATATCAGTTGCAGAAAACATCAGGGAAAGAAGTTTGTATCTTCAAGTTCCAAAAGAAAAAATTCTATCATGTTTAAACTAATACACATCCATATTTCACCCCACTACATTCCGTCTGTCCTAAAGTCCGGACCCGGGAGACAACAAGTGATTTTACAACTGAATATCAAACTTGGGACCTTCAAAGAAGTATATTTTGAAGATTCCAAACTTCTACCAACAAGGATGCCTATTGGAGAGGGTATATATATTGATATAAATACAAGAAAAACAAATAAACCAAAATTCTCTAGTTTGAACATGAATACATAAAACAAAGAAATTCAAGGAAAATGATATGCAGTTTGAATGGAAGTGTCTAACAGCCAGCCATATATTTTTTGATAACTGCGAATCAGAGTTTTGCTTTTGCCCCAGTACATATGTGGAGAACTCCCAATCGTCCCAAGGCTTAAACTTGAGAGACAACAAGAGATTTTACAAATAAGCTTACTCGTGGATTTCGAACCTAGAACTTCTAAGTCTTAGAGACCCTAAGCCTCTTCCCGCCCCTCGGGGACACTATAAGTAATAGCCACATTCTTTATGCTTATCTAGCTTAAATGGAATAGCACCATCGGAAAAAATAATAATAATAAAAAATCAGGAATAGTTGAAGTGAACACATCATGCAACACCATTTTTAATTGTCTAAGTGGCCAATACAATGAAGAATCAGCTGCTAAATGCAATAACTTTTTCATAAGATATTATTCAGTCACACCAGTAGAGTAACATACCCAACTGCAGTGGCTCCCCAGGATGCCACATTATAAATGACCTTACTTCCATCCCATGCTTTCCGGAGTTTTCCTTTTCTCTTCTTCACTGAGAATGTTTTGCAAAGAGCTGCATGAGATTCAAGATATAATCAGACCACATCCAAAATGCTTATAGCAAAATCTAAATTCCAACATGAAAAGAGTTTAAAATGAACATAAAAAATGACATAGACCCTCTGAACATATTCACCCACAACATTGATTGGATCTACTAAAATAAAAACATCATGTCAACAAGAAAGTGCGGCAAGACTCACCATTCTGTAGTTGGTTAGGTGACAATTCCTGCAAGACAATGAGAACAAATGAAAACGTGAATTGTAGGCTCATAGCTCTTAGAAATAACAGTTCTTCTAAGACAAGATAGATATGAAAGATAGATTGCCTGTTCCCCTTTTTTCTAATTCTTTGGGAATGTACATGATGAAGTATCATCATGAGTTGACCTAGTAGTCAAACAGGGTCTTGAAGATCCAAGAGGTTATGGATTCAATCCATAGTGGTCACCTACCTATACATATTTACTTGATATTTAAATGTTGTAGGGTCAGACAATGTATCGTGAGAATAGTTGAAGTGCGTGTAACCTGACCTGGACACTTATAGACTCATTTACTTGCCTTAACAAAAAACCATAGATGTCATTGTCCAACCTAAATAACTAGAAAACAGTTTCAATATCCTTATGTATGCATCCATGAGTTTGTGTGCATGAGAGAGGGAGAGAGAGACGTTATGTTATATGTATACCTTAGTTTCCTTTAAAGACAACAAGTATGCAGCCATGAAGCAAGCAATACCATCTACTATATCCTCTTGCTTCACAACGACATATCCATCCTGATCTAGAGCATCACCGTTTTCCCATAGATCCACATCACTGACCACATCCCAAGAACTACATTCCTCTACCATTACAAAGAAAATGAGTCATCATATGAAATGAATAATAGTTATTCATTCATCATATCATAAAAACGAAATCGATACTTTTGTCGTCGTAAAGGAGAAGGTCCTGCAAAACCTGAATTTCAAACTTCACAAGCGAAAACTACAATCTGCTTGCAATTCCTTGATAAAACTAAAAGTGATGATCAAGATTTGAATACATACCAAGTGTATTATGAGGAACTGATGCTTGAGCATCCTCTAGCTTTACAAGAAAGTCACGGCCTTCAACTTTAGATTTAAGAAGATCACACAACTGCAAAAAGGTGCTTTCAAGTGAGTGTCATGGATCGTACAATTTGATTCTAAATTCCAATATAACATTTAAAACAGCATGCAACCCATATTTTGAAAAGAATAGTAAAAACAAAAACAAAGAAAGAAAGAACAGTCATCTACAATCTGTTTGTTTCTTGTTCAATTAACGACTTCAATTGAACAAGAAACAAACAGATCCAGATTTTCATTACGAATTACTTCCAGGCAACTTCAAATCAATCTTACACCAATACTCAGCCCTGTATAACACTAGAACATCATGAAGCTGAGCCAGGAAAAACTACCAACTGAGTTGTGAAAGCATCCATAGAAAATAACTTCAATTCAACAGCAGATGAGAAACTAGCAAAAGCTAATAGATCAAAATCAGAATACGTTTGATCTTATCATGTATCCAATTTCACATCGCAATGCAAATCAAATAAGAGAAACACACACAAGTTCCTCTTATTCAGAACCATTCGTATATCTTCTTCACAATCACCATGCTGAATTCTTCTAAACCAGATAGAATAGAAATCAAGCCAATTTCAACCAAGAATTCCGAGTTCTAAACCCTAAGACAACCAAATTTAAGAACCATGGAAAATCCACATACCTGGTCGGCTTCTCCGTCACTTCGCACAGATCCCAAACCCTCACCGAGCCGATCATACTCATCTTCCTCATCATTTACCTCGTTTTCATCGTCAACACTAAAATCATTCAGCGATTCGAGAGCTCTCTGGCACTGCTCCAACACAGCCAGCAAGGTCTTCTTCTTCACACGAATCCGATCACCAGATCTTTCCTCCAAATTCTTCCTACTAATATCAACGAAATTCGGCTTCGGTTCAGACACCTCGGCTTCCATGCTATGGCGCGAACAAGCCGTGCTCGATCTTCAAAGACGATTGTTCCTTTACTTGAAAGCCGAGAGAAACTCCTTGTTGCTTGTGGACTAAATTTTGATGGCTGTTTCTCGGTCATATATATATATATATCATTTCTTGTATTTCATATACTAAATTTTATTATATATGTTTATATTTTTATTTTTCTCTTATTTAATTTAACAATTAGTTTTATTTTTTATCCGATAGTTTTTGTTTTTATATTTTTATATACATAATAAATTTGAAATTATTCTTATTGCTATAATATCATAAAAAATATATTTCGTATTAATTTCATAATTCAATTGTTTTTGTTTTAAAATTTCTATTTATCTTTTTTACGTACTTAATATTATTAATCTTCAACTAATTTATTGAGAATTGTTTTCATGCACATAATACTGTATTTTAAAAATATGTTTCGTAATTTAAAATTAATGACACTTTCAAAAAAAAAAATTAAAAATTGTATTTATCTTTTGTCATGATGTTGTTATTATTACTATTATTATTATTTTTTTTTTTTTTTGAAATATGAAATAGAATTCATTAAAATAAATATTGGTACAAAAAATATTTTCACTAAAAAATAACAATATGTAATTTAATAATACAAATTAAAAGGACAAATATAAAAGGTAAAATTACCAAGAAAATTTTCAAACATATTAAAGAATAATTTGAGATTAAATAATAAATAAATAAATAAAATGACATTATTTTAAATTGAAAGAAAAAAAAAATCATAAATCTCATACAACCACAAAAATCACATTCAAACAAGTTATTGTCTACGACCACTTAATAAACAACCACATCCAAACAAACTATTATTACAATCATTCTACAAACAACCATATCCAAACGAGCTATTCATGTATCAACAATAGCAGTGTGAATTAAGTGATTGATTGAATTAAAAAAATTATCATGAATAGCTAATTTTCACATGCATAATTCACAATGATTACAAACGACATGACTAATATTTAAATTTTATCAAACCATGGAGACTAAGTTATAGTTTTTAAAATCACACGAACTACATTTAACTATAAATTCTAGTTTTTGAAACTTTAAAAACTAAACTCTTCCTTTCTAAGAAGTATAGGATTCAAATTTATAATTACCCTAAAATTTAAAATTTATGTAATGATTTGTTACCTTAAAAATCAAAATGGAATATTAGTATAAAAATTCTAAAACTATGGAATAAAAAAGTACTTCTCTTTTTTTCTTCTTAATCTCTTTTGATGGGTTGATTTTTTAGGTTTGGAATTTTGATTTGCTTTGATTTTTTTTTTTTTCCTTTTTTCTTTTGGAAGTTTGGAACTGACATTTTGGTAGATCTTATATAGTGCATCTACAATTTTGACGATTTTATGGAATCAGATTTTTGCTATTTGAATTGGAATATCATTAGTTAATTTTCATAACACTTGACTAAATATGATAAAATATTATAGATTTCAAAATTAAAATAATACATTTTACCTTCAAATACTATTTCATCCCACAATTATTGTGTTATCTTGTCTACAATTCCGTCAACCATAACAATAATTTGGTGGTCTAAACATGTGTTTATGATTTAGAATTCAAATTCTTCTGCCTCTCATTTTTATTAAAAAAAAATTGTTACAATTTCAATTTTATAATTTGTCTTTAATTCAGGAATATCTTGAAACGAAAATTTGAAAGTAATTTTTTTTTAATACATAGGAGTTTGAGTAAAATGTATGATACTTACATATCTGTGAGATTTTTTAAAGTAAATTAGTGTATATTAATGCTTTATTCTCATTTTTTTCTTTCAACATTTATATACATCTAAACTCAAGCAAACCAATCAATACTCGAATCAAAACTCTAACTTTACAATAAACATATCACCTTCTTCCATTCCTAAGCATATGGCCAATTATCGAAAGGGTCGGTGGCGTGATTGGTTATCTATTTTGATGTTAATCAATTTTTACTCCACGGTCACGAGTTCGATCCCTACAATCGGTATTTGTAATCCCCCTTCTCCCAACTTGTATTCAAAAAAACAAAAGAAAAAAATCAATTCAAGATTATGGTCACATGTTCAATCCAAAAAATCGTTACAAAAATACTCTACGAGTTTAAGCTTTCCATTTGGTGGGATACCAAATGACCATAAAACCTTTTTTTTTTAAACTTACAAAATTATTCAAATTTAGAACATAATTATAAATATACAAATATAATCATTGATATTAATGAGTTGTCACATACTTTCTTATAATACTAGTATACATTATTAAAATGTATTAATAATTATAATGCAAATATTTTAAAATTTATCTATATTTATAATTATGTTGTGAGAAAAGTTAATTGATACCATTTCCATTTTGTTAGTTTTACCATTATGGGTGAGAGATTAGAGTTAATGACTTTTGGATCATTGGATATACATTTATACATTTAATACACAAGAAGAGAACGAATCCCAGCCGGCCACGTCAGACGCCAAGGGGCAAAGGGAGGGTCCCACATTATCCCCTTCCAATGCTCCCCACAAACACAGGAACAAAAACGGCCACACCGGACAAAACCTCTAAAAAGGAAGGCAGAAAGTGGAAATGACGAAAAAGCCCTTTTCGTCGTCTCTTTCCCTCCAACACGTTCGTAGCGCGCAGAGAAGAACCAGGGAATTGTCGCGACGTGTACACCCGCCTCGAATGGCGCTTGCTTGACCTCCGGACTTGGAGGAACATTTCTGGTTCAATCCTTCAGAAATCCAGAAGAGAAAACAACTTCGATTTACGCTTCGTGGAATGAAATTCTCTCCCTCTCTCTTTTGCTATTTCTCACGAGGTATTGTTTTTTCGATTCGGTTCTGTTTTGAAATGATCGGAATCATCCTGCATTGTTGTTTTTCGTTTTGCGAAGTGAAACGCATTTTGTTTTCTGGTTAATCTGCGTTGTTTTAGCTGTGTTTTGGTAATGGTGAATCAGTGATCGCTCTTTGTTGCAGTGGATTTCGATCGATTCATTTGGTGATGGATATGATGCTCTGATTTGAGGTTTTCTCGATGACTAACCGAATAGCCGAACCTTCTCAGGTTTTGTTTTGTGTGTTTCGTTTTAGCATTGATAGTGCCGAATTTCTGATCGGTTTTGATTTGTTATTTGCTTTGAGATGAATTTCGTTCAGCTGAGGGACTTGAAATCTATCTTTTGATGTTGTGTTGTAGGGAGAATGCGGCGCTCCTCCGCCTCCGCCACCTCCTCCTCCACACGATCCTACCACTGGTTCTCGTGCTGGAAACACGGTGATTTTTTTGTTTTGTGTATTTCTTTTGCATTTTGGATTTCATTTTTGTATGTCCAGCGTCTTATTCTGTCAATCGCTTGATGTTGAGATTTCGTAGATAGGATCCTGTTTATGTATAGTCGGCGTGTTAAGCATATTTTATTAAATGATTGTTGAATGTATATTTTGAACGAGAAGATTGACTCCATAACGAATGAACTTTGATTGGCATCGCCTGCGAATGGCTCCGGGATTACCTTCAAAGCAACTCGAGGAATTAGCATTTGGTGGTTTTCTTGTTTCCTGGATTGACAGTCTATTGAAACTGCTTTACCATCCTACCTTAAGAGAACTGCAAATTGGACGTGCAAGAACATCAACGGAAGATGAGACAGTAGTTTTGTTAAGCAATCCGCGACCTGATTCAACGAGATGACGTACTAAATTTCGACTCGATTTAGCAGCGCCTCAATCAGAAACCAAATGGATATCAATTGGATATGTTTAGCTCGAACGTGGAACATTGTATTTGAAGCTAGAGCATTTGTTTCCATGGTGTTACATCATATAACTGGAGCTTCGTAAAGAGGGATTATTTCTTTTAAATTTCCTTTTTTTTGGAGATGGAACAGGATCAGTCCAAATCCAATAGAAGTTACAGAAAACTGTTTCAGCTTGACGTAAAAGAGGAAGCGGGAATCAAATTTCATGCAGGAAAGAAAAAGACAACCGCTTGAGCTTTAGGTGCGCAAGAACTCTATAGTTAAGCATGTTTGGCTCGGAACAAATTAATGTTGGGTGAGTTTCTAAAAAGATGTCTTCAGAAGCACAAAACATATTGGAAAGAGCTGTATTGATTAGGAACGATTTTCCCTATTAAAGCTGATCAAGTCAACAGATGAACATTAGTGTCCAGGTCGCAAGAGATGCAACAAAATTGAAGGCAAATTTGAATTTCAAATCATCGTGCAAATTTTAGGCATGAGGTGCCAAATTGAAGGCAAGGTGGAAAAAAAATAGGTTCTGTGATTTCTCACCGTAATCAAGTGTTGATTTTGTTCTTTATATTGGTTTAAGTACATCAATTGATAAAACGAACTTTCAGTTAGTCTGCCACTTTGAATGTTTGGTGTAATGTACAAAAGGAAAAAAAAAAAGGAAGAAAAATGTTTCGTATTAGCAGTTATGATCGAGGAGTTAAGATTACCGTGTTTTTGGAGATCGAGGCAAAAAGAGATTTGGGCATCATCGTTTAGTGGCTTTGATATTGATTGATTTGCACAATTTATTGCATCTGCTTTAACAACGAAAAGAACATTTTCTGTTTACCAACCTATAGTTTCAACATTGATTGAATAAGAAAACTGCCAAGACTTCAGCTGGTAACAAGGCATGTTTCTGAAGGCCGACAACTTAATAAGAAATATAGCTATCTATTTATCACGTGTAGCAGGTTATTTTTCTTCTTCTCGTGTATAATTACTTTCAACCAGGCGTCTCATGTATATTAATATTATATTTTCATCGATTCTTATCCAAAAATTATATTTTCATCGATTGTGAAGGAAAGTTTTAAGCTACATACCTGAAGTGTTAACTGTATTGCAGGTTTTCAAGAGTGGACCGCTTTTATTATCATCTAAAGGTGTGTTTACTTGAGAAATATAATGTATCAAGTAAGAAATATTAAGAATTAAAGAGGATAAAATAAAAGAAATGGGAAAATGTTAACATTTCCTTGTAATTTGTTCATACCCCATATACATGTACATTGCTCTTGTTTTTATGTTGTTTAACTTCCGTTGAATTTTTCCTTGTCCATCTTTCTTTTCCATAAATCTTATTTGGTTGATTTTAGTTTTCGATTCTGTTATTATCATCATCTTAAATGTCTTATTATGCAGACTTCAATTCAGTCGAATGTTTCTTTTCCATGTGTACTAAACTTATAAACTTCTGTATCTCTTTTTAGCTGCGAGATAACTTACTCCTGTAATATACTTGGTTGAATTGATAATATTTGAGAATTACGCCTTAATCATTGTCCTTCTCGCCCCCCAAAAAACTCAGGACTCGGATGGACGTCCTGGAAAAAGAGATGGTTCATTCTAACACGTACTTCGCTGGTTTTCTTTCGAAGTGATCCTGTAAGTGTTTTCATTTTTATATTTGATCATGTTTGTGTTAGGGCCCCAATCGTGAATGTTCTTTTATATGAATAGTTAGTTATCATTTTGGGTAACGATTAAGAATGAAGAGAGTTACATCCCTCTGAAATGGCTGTCTGTATAGTGATCTTCACCAATTTCGTCATTTTCCCATTCAAATATGATCTTGGTTACTTCGTTTCTTGTTAAAAAAATCCTCTTGGATACCTCAGCTTGTTAAGTTATCTTCGAAAATAATTCTTTAGAGATATGGATAATTGGATTTCAACTTATTTCTTTTGAACTTGAAGAGCTAGAAGAGGCAGCTCTACTGTCGACGTAGATTTATCTTTTGATCTTTGGCCAGAGTCTGGTTTTGAATTTCATTTAATTTCTGGTGATTTAAAGCTACCATCATGATCTTGTTTCAAGTAGGAGGATGAGCCACTTGGAGTTATAAAACAAGCTGAAGCTATTTTAATATTACTTGCACAAAATACATGTGTATTATGTGATATCTGCAATCATTGATTGTTTATCTTTTTAATTTTTTTTTCTGAATTTTTGAGTTTTGAACTTTTAGTTGATTGTTACCTACCTTTCAGAATGCTGCTCCTCAGAAAGGGGGCGAGGTGAATTTGACTCTCGGCGGTATTGATCTCAACAACTCAGGCAGGTTAGCTTGTTTTCTGAATTTAGATGGATATTGGATGGTACTTGTGTTATCTCTCCAAGGAAACTAAGGTAGCTAACTAATCTAATGGTATTACCCTACATTTTCAAGTGTTGTTGTGAAAAGTGACAAAAAACTCTTGACTGTGCTCTTTCCTGATGGTCGAGACGGACGGGCATTCACACTCAAGGTGCTCTCTCTCTCCCCCTCCCCCTTTTCTTTCATTTTAGTTCATTAAGGATATTAGTGTCATGACTCATGAAAATTGCTGATGTTAATGTTTTGAATAGATTTTTTCTTTATGAAACAATCATTTTAAGCGTAGTTTGCATTCCAGTATAATTTTGTTTTTTGGACGCATAGTGAGAAGTTAACATTTTTTAAATGAATCAAAAGTTAATGAAGGGTGTTTTTGTTCATCTAGTTTGTACCTTACAGCCTGCTGCACCGTATGTTATCTAATGTTGCAGGCTGAAACATTGGAGGATCTCCATGAGTGGAAGGTCGCACTGGAAAATGCTTTGGCACTGGCACCTAATACTTGCCAAACTAATGGTCTCTTGAAGAATGATAAGCTCGAACCAAATAATGGGTCTTCAGAGACGTGTATGCTCTTCCATTTAGTTGTCTTCAGATGCCACTTATTATTATTATTTTAAATTTCTATTTCCAGTTCAATAACCATGAGTTTTCTTAATAGGATTAGGTGGTTGTTCCATGAAAATAGTTTAGGTGTTCTTAAGCCCGAACACTAACGGATAAAAAAAATCTTATGTGATTAGACTTAAATTTCAGGTTTTCAGTTTCCTTCGGAATGTACAGACTGTATAACATTCACGTGGTTTCATTTGCTAGAAGCTTCCCCTTTTGTGTCCCTAAGGGGTGGCGTAGTGGTTGAAAACTTGGGCTTTGAGAGCATGCTCCCCTCAAGGTCCCGAGTTCGAGTTGTCCCTGCAACAGTATTCCTTCGATGTCCCCAGTGCCTGGCCTTGGGACGGGCGTGGTTACCCTTGTTTCAAAAAAAGAATCTTCCCCTTTTGTATTCGTAAAGAATATGTATATAATGCTTGGCCATAACTGTGAACTTGCAGAGTCCATCAGGGTGATGCACAAACGTACCGAAATTTAAGAAACTTGATGATGGAAATCATTTCTAATTAAAAAGTCAATACTTGCCAGAAGTTTTGTAACAAAGCTTTACCAGATAGTAGTACTTCTACAATATTTTTTTTTTCATGACCATTTGTTTCATTTGTTTGGAAGTTCGTATCTTGCGAGCAAGTCTCTGTTATTTTTCTTTGATGAAAAGTTGTGTTTTTTTGTTATTTATTATTTTTTTTGTAAAGAAAATTTTATCAGATACTAGATTAGTTTGTTTTGTTTCATTCTTGTTTGACACCTTGATCTTCTATTAATTGAGTCTGGTTGTAATATGTTCCAACTTGTTATACTGTATAATGAACACCTGAATCTTCATTTGGGTGATGCATGACAAACGTGCCAAAATTTAAGAAATATACATGCTGTTCTTCATTCTTCGCCTCATTGATTTGTTGACGTTCTCTGTCTGTTCTAGCGAAGGATAGCCAACCACAACCTGGAAGACCAAAAGTCCTTGGTAGGCCAATTTTGCTTGCTTTGGAAGATGTTGATGGAACTCCCTCTTTTCTGGAGAAAGCCCTTAAATTTATAGAAACCCATGGTAGATTAATCTAGATTCTAGCATATGGAGATATCTTTCTATAAAAAATCTTATATTAATTAATTTATGAGCTAATGGATCTGAGTTATAATAATAGGAGTCAAAACAGAAGGCATTTTGCGACAAGCGGCAGATGTTGATGATGTTGAACATCGTTTGCGGGGATATGAGCATGGTCAGTTATTTGATTTTTATAATCATCATCTAGATTTAATATCCATCATATTATCGATAGAGTTCTGTTTTTGTTTTTCAGTCCATAGTTACAAACAAAATTCACAACTTTACTTTCTTACCTACTGATGGGATGTACACGTACCCTACACTTTTCAAACTACCCACAAAAGAGTAGGTGGTTGTTCGATCTTTGGAGTCTTTTTCCTTCTATTATGATGCATGTTTATCGTTATGTTTATTTACTGGCTTTACTTATTGTCCTCATCGCTTATTTTTTTAATTTGACTTTTGCAATGAGTGTCAACGGGGATAACATATGGGCTCTTGTGATTGAAATCTTGCAAATTAAAAAATAAAATAGTTTGAAAACAAGCTCCTTATCAGAGTTATTATTTGTTCGTGCTTTATTTATACGGCAGGAAAAAACGAGTTTTCTCCAGAAGAAGATGCACATACAGTGGCTGACTGCGTGAAGGTAGAAAAGCTATTCGAAACTTGAATTGTACTTGTTGCAATTTTTCACAATAAGTTGTTGCCTGCTGTAGATGTTTTCTTCTATCTAATGACTTTTATGCATTACTCCAGTATGTCATACGGGAGTTACCATCATCTCCAGTTCCGGCATCTTGCTGTAACGCATTATTAGAAGCATGCAGTAAGTCACTAGAGCACCTAATTTTAATATCTTAAACAATTTAAGTTATCTGTGAACCATGATGAATTGACCTAGTTGTCAAAAGGATCTTGAAAACTAAGTTCAATTATCGTAGTCAGCTACCTAAGATTTAATCTTACATGTTTCTTGTCAACCGCATATAGTAGTCCGTTTCTCAGATTTTTTTGTAATTATTCGTTTGAAATGCTTTTGCTTGAATGGAGGTTTTTTTTAGTGTGCCTTGGTTCTTTTATTTGGTTGGGCTCTTCTTTTGTATGACCTTTACTTTTGTTCTTTCCTTCTTTTCTCGAAAGCGTGAATTATTATTACAAAAAAACTATTGACGTAGATAATTTGCTGGAAAGAATGTTAATCTTATTTTTCTGTTTTCCCGATTTTCCTTGACATGCTTTGTGTGGATCTAATCACTGGTATGTGCACGAGCACATGCGTACTCACAAAATAGAACACGCTAAGCTCATTGTTCTTGCCACTGTATATTCTTCATATTTCACGTAGTGTACAGTTATCATCCTAAAACTTGTCGTTTCTTTGTAATTTTGTCGTTTTTATGTTTCACTTTTGTTGAATTTCTCTTTTGAGCGTATCTCCTTACATTTCTTGTTAAAGATTTTTTTTAAAACCCTAAAACAACTATTGACCAACCCAAAACTGACTGAGAGTTGCATCCTTACATGTTCTACCCTTTCTAATGTAAACTTTAGTTATCGAGGGTTCAATAGTTATTTTTTATTTTTTTATTTTTTGGGAATCTCTCTCTAGGTTATTGATAAAGTTTGGATATCTTTGTTGTTTTATAATTTTTTCAATAGGTTTCTGTATTTTCTAATCATCTTCTTTTTCTTTTTTAAACATATATACTATTTTTCTTATTTTTGTGTTGTACACTTCATACTAGAAACTGATCGAGGTGGCAGAGTCAATGCTATGCGATCTGCAATATATGAAACCTTTCCAGAACCAAATCGACGTTTACTGCAGAGGTAGTAAGCTAGTAGCTATATCCCTTTCTTGGTCTATTTTGTACTTTTCTATTTTAAAAGCTGATTGAGAGGAAATCAACTTTGCATGCTATGACCCATTTTTATTTTGAATTCAACGACATGGATTCAAATCTAGTTGATCATAAGTTAATACATTATGTCAGTTGAACTATGTTTTTTTTTTTTTTTTTTAATTTCTCAGAAAAAAAAACTATGTTTTTGTAGGCCTATAAACCATTTTTATTATTAGCAATATTGTTGAATTATGTTAAACTACCAATCAACCCAAAAGGTTAAATTCATGAGTTGGGGTAAATTTAATTATGTCAACCAATACTCCCTTTCACTCATGGGCTTAGAAATTTGAGAAATTCCCTACAAGTGAAATTCAATTTTAATTGGAGGAAACGACTTGGCAGAGACTCAAAATTAGCATCTCCTACTTTGATATCATGTTAAATTATGTTAAACTATCAATCAACCCAAAAGCTTAAACTCATGGTTTGGGGTAAATATAATTATGTCAACCAATAAATATAACTTATACTTGTGGTGCTCCCAATAACAATTGCCCATATGCCATTTGATAAGGTATATCAGCAAATGTTCACGACTATAGAAATTTACTGGAAGTCTGGTTCATTTTACGTTGTTTAGATTTTTGTAATGTTTGTGAAGTATGTTTATCTTGTGAATTATCTGTGACGGAGTATTTAGTAGTTGCTTAAGATTTATTGTGATGCTCGTTTGATTGATATTTTCGGTAGTTTGTACAAACACTCATTAACTTGAATGTTGGATGCATGTGACGATGATGATTGACAGATAACGGATAAGTCATGCATTGGTCGGGGTATGATCTAAAATTTTCCAATAAACTACACCTAATAGTCATGTAGGTTTGTCTACTTGAGAGACTATTATGATATTGTTTTCTTTTTTTCTTCCTGACATGAAACAAAAAAATTCCCATAGACAAGGAAAAGTCGAAAGAGTCATCTTAAAGGCCTTAGGATTAGGAGTGCCTTAGCCTAAGGGGGAGGTGTATTACTATTTATTTTAAAAAAAAGGCCTTCGATCTAGATTGATGATGAGAAAGGGAATATTACAGAAAGATTTATGTTTGGCCCAACCAGTGGATGCTAAGTACTGTATATGAACACAAAAGGATCTATTAAGGTTACAATATTTAGAATGCATCTTTGGAGGAGTAGCTTATGACGTGGGAGATACTGATGTCAAAAGTCTGCAACGGTCCGGAGGTCCAAGACCATTTATTCTCAAATTATGAGTTTTATGGAGAGTTAATAGAGGGGTGTTTTCTGTTCTCAATTACCAGTGCTATAGACCTTTCAATGTTAAAGATTTCATTGTGTAGACATTGGTGGGGCACTTTCTTCATGATTTTCTTGTGACATGCCGTATAATTTTTATTTTTTTTGGCGATCAACAAAATACTGCTAACCGTGGTTAAAATCCCATAGTGAAATTTTGTCATGTTTCTACATGAGGAAGTAAAGTTTTTTTTTTTTTTTTTTTCTGTTCACCTTTTTGTACTGATTTAGCTTTTAGATACATTTTTTTATTCACAAATTCTTCCTTTTATTCCTGCGACAGAATTCTTATGATGATGCAAGCTGTAGCTTCTCATAAAGCTGTGAATCGAATGAGCTCTTCAGCTGTGGCAGCTTGCATGGCCCCCTTACTCCTTCGTCCTCTTTTATCTGGTGATTGTGAAATTGAAACTGATTTTGACGTGGGGGGTGATGGTTCAATTCAACTTCTTCGTGCAGCTGCCGCAGCAAACCATGCTCAAGCCATAGTTATTACTTTACTTGAGGAGTACGGCAAAATTTTTGGGGTAACTATTATATATTTTTTTTTATTTTAAAATTTTTAGTATGATGCAGATATTCTGAGAAAGCTAAAGCTAAAAAGTTTTCTTTTAGTCTATATCGACTCAACTTTTAACTGTTATGAGGAGGCAGCATGGAATGAGAGGAATGTCATATCATGTTGCATTTTTGGACAAAAGTTTGGAAGTGGATTTAATGCATTTCTTTTTGTGTGCTGTGTCTATGCGCATGTGTGTATCGCTTGGCCTAGTTGCTAAGTTTTATTTACCAACTATTGGTTGTCCAAAAATGAAAAAAAAAAAAAAAAAAAAGAGAGAGAAACGAAAAAAAGAATTAGGCATGTTATTTAGAAATGTCCTTTATTCCTTGCAACCATGTGTGGGAGAAAAAAGAAAAGGAGTTAGGAAAAACTTGAAATAATCCAATGAATCCAATTTTATGTAAGTTGTCATCGTTTAAAATAGTTGGAAAAATAATCACCTTGTAATTTGAGATTCACAAGTTACTATTGTGTTTGCAGGAAGGTTCTATGTCCCCTATGATGTACACTGACTCAGAAGAGTGTGGAAGTGAGAGCGAGGAGGTAACTGATGATGATATGTCTTATGATGATGAAGAACAAGATGATGCTACTGGTTCTGATGTAGCAACGGACGATGAGCTTGAATCGACTGGAACCTTCAGTGGAAGTGCTGACTCTGAGGAGCATGATTTATATGATAATAAGGCATGTCTCTATACTTTTACATGGAATTTGATAAAATGGTAGCATCACCTCATCCTATAAAAATCACAAAATGTTAATATCACCATAACCCTATAATATTATTGTAACCTAGAATTGATTTTATTCAAACTTTACTTTCCTGTTTTAACCTTGGGAGTGGTGATTGAGGTTCAATGCTGGATAATCAAATTAGAAGTTCTATCAATTTCTTTGTTAAAAGTAGGAGGTATAATCTTGTGACGTGCAATAAGCAGGAAAGTCAAGAGGATCATATACTAATTTTTCGACACCCCTTTCTCCCTCACTACTAGAAGTTTATGATATTTTTATTCAGTACTTTCCTCCAACCTAGCTTTCTAACCAATCCCCCTTCTTCATGGGTACTGGTCCCCTTTACTGACACTCAAAGCATCCATGCATGAAAAGACAAAAATGTCCTTTTAAACCTCACTTGCTTCTTAATTCTGAAGTGAACTTTCGCCTACTGGTCTAGCCTAAGAAATATATATGTATTTATGTTTTTCTTTTAGTAAACTTCCCTGAGAGTTAAGGTTCTAAAATTCAATCTCTGAAAATCACTCTAGAGGCCCATTCGGCTCACCACATCAAATAACTTGATTCACTTGGAAAATAATTCAATTCCAAGTCAAACTTTGTCGTGTTTTGCAATCTTATATCCTGTGATGTAAAAAAAAAAAAAGAAAAACTTATATCTTGTTTTTAGAATGGTTCAGAATGATTTCTTTGATTATATAATTAAAAAATTTCCAAGGACGAGAAGAAAATTCAATGGGATCCGATTGTTCAAGCCTTTTTATGGAATGTTTGTATGGAAAGAAACAACTGCATATTCAAGGATAAAGCTACAACATTAAAAAAAAAACCACTAGAATCTACTTTGTATCTGGCTTTTTTTTGGGTTCATCCTCTACAACCTTTTAATGATTATAATCTCACTTTGCTCATTGCACAGAATGAGATGCCTTTTGAAACGTTTTGATGGGAATTCTTTATTTTTCATGAATGAATGAAAGTTTTGTTTCCTATAAAAAAATAAAAAAAACTTTGGTGGTTCCATTGATGAAATTTAATTAGTGTAGCTGGAGAAGATGTCAATTCTTGCTCCTACTATACTGCAGGGCTCTAAAATATCAAGTTCTAATTCTAACGCGTGTGATGTAAATGGAGTGAAGCCAAACATTTCATCAAGTTCCCCTAAAACTTCGTTGCCTCATCGTGGAGTTCAAAGCAAGGATACCATCCAGGACAAAGCTGGTTCAGGGAGAGGTAGTTTGCCAATCAAGGATGAAAAGTCTTGTAAAGTTGAATGTGCTTCCGAAGAAGCAAATATGACACACAAGTTGGATCCTTCTTCATCTTCAAGCTTTGAAGGTTCTCCAACTACGTCTAATCAAGATTCCCATACAACAAGGCGTCTCACCGTTTGGGGACGCACACCTGTGAGTAAACTTTTTATAAACAATGTCACACTTTTTTCTCCTCCTTTCCTGCAAATCACATTTCCCTCCCTCAACTCATCATCTTCCTGAAGTGTGCATCATAATAGTTTTGGTTGTTGAGAGATTCGTTTGAATTTTCTTCTTCATTTGTTTTTTTAATCTTCCATTTCTCTATTCATGTTCCTGCCGCTAGTTTAACTACCTTTTTTTTCGTACAAGCGCAGGCAAAAAAGAAACTCCCCATGGAATCCATCGATTATGATTTCAGCGAAGAGTAAGTGATGATCCAACAAGAGTCTCTTGTTATGTCTGAATTGTCAACGCTCGTATAATATATATATATATATATTAATCTACCTAAGATCTTTTTTTTCTCTTCTGGTTCTTTTTTTTTTAATTATTGGAAAAAGGAAATAGATAAATACGTAAACCACGAAAGAAAAGACATCTTACGGGCTAGGGTAGAGAGAGCCCCTCCCAAGGAACTACACAGGGTTCCAAACATTGATTGTTATGAGGAGGCTATAGTTATAAAAGTAGTTTTTGTTACTTAAATACCACCAAGTAGTATGCTGGACATTGCTAAAAGAAGAGTCAAAAGAGGACTACTTATTTTATAAATCCCTTAGGTTTTCTTCTTTCCCTAGGTGCCAAGGAGAGCTAGACGAGACCACACAATTCTAAAGTCACTTAGCCTTACTTTTTTGAAAGACAATCCTGCAAGCTACTCACGGAGCCAATGGTCCAAATTGTGGTGGAAGAAAATCTTTAATCTTAGTTGCTTCATTTGGACAATTAAGTCTTCAAATGGGGGTGGGGCAGATGTTACTTGTTAGTGTAGGAATAACCTTGTTCCTTTCTTTCCCTAGTTTTGGCACTCATTTGGACAATGAAGTCTTGAAATGGAGGTTAAATAAATTGGTAATGGAAGAGGAAATTGATCTATCATTTCCTATATAATATACCTAGAGTGGAACAGTCGTTCTACTATCAAATTTTCCGTTCAAATTTTTGCAATTTGGTATGGTTAAATATCAAGGCTATATGTTTTGTTTTTTTTTTAAAACAGTTAAAAATTTATTATGAAGTACTAATAACCAAATCGAGGAGTCTGGAATGGAACTTATATTTCTTTGTAAATTTTTTAACAAAAAATCCTGAGTTTATTTATGACTAGTCTTCCATTTAAGGACTGGGCATGACTCTTCTTGATTATGTCATTTTTGGTTTATAGATCCTTATAATTCTTAATGACTTTGATACACTGAATTGAATTGAGAGTATATTTCATGAGATTTTTCCGATGTATATATATTTGTGAAGTTGTCAGTTATTATATCATGAGGCATTATATTAGACGTTTCAAATAATTACAGTACCACTCGTCTAGACCTTAAACTTCTTGGGAAATTATTATTTTTTGCACTTTCATTTTTTCATCATCCCGTGTCTTGTAAATATGATTTGACAAATTTTTGTACTTATCTCAGTGTTGAAATCCAGAGACTTGAGGCCACAAAATGTGAACTGCAAAATAAAATCTCGGAGGAGGTAATGAATTTCAGTGCCTTTTTTGTTGGTGTTTCATTTCTGGCTCTTCAATCTTAATATAAATTCAATGTTTCTTATTGCAGGCTAAAGAAAATGCGACTCTGCAATCCAGTCTGGAAAGCCGAAAGAAGGCCTTGCAGGAGCGTCGTTCAACTCTTGAGCAAGAAGTAACTTTTCCTGGGCCATTGACCCCACCGCTCTTAGTTTCATTTTCTTCATTATCTATATGCGATTGATGAGTCTAAGTCGGTGGAACTAAAAATTGCAACCCGTTAAAGAAATATTACTAATCTTTAAAGGACCTTAAGAAATTAAAAGGTCGTGGGTTCAATCCATGGTGATCACCTGCTTGGGAACTTTTTTTCTATAGATTTTCTTGACATCCAAATGTTGTAGATTCAGGCAGTATGTCCTATGAAGATAGTCGAGGTGCGCGTAACACTCGCAGATATAAGAAAAAAACTATCATAGTTGGACCCAAAGTCCAAAAAATAAGTTGTTAGTTTGATAGTAACCTATAATATAATAATTTTTCTTGCATTTGTTTCAACTAACTACCATGGTTGACTCGATGGTTTCAGAAACGAGTTGTTAGTTAGGGTATCTTTTAGTCAATACTTGAAGTTATGATAGTTTATCTAAGAAAATTATTTAGTTTTTTTTTTTTTTTTTTGCTTAAAATGATGCAGTAAATTTTAGTTCTGTGGATTATTCAAGGTGGACAGCTTGGACATCCACTGTTATAATAAAAAGATTATCGTGTTTATGGTCACATTTAAGTAGTTATTATAGTCGCAATGTTCATTAATTAGATCAAGACTCAATCATCACAATGACTTAAATGTTCAGGTGGCAAGACTAAAAGAACAGTTGGAAAGGGAGAAAGAGCTGAGAATGGCTCTCGAAACAGGACTTAAAATTTCTCAAGGCCCCTTACCGAATTTAGCTAATATTAGTGAAAAGGTCAGTTTGTCTAATGCTTTTAATTTTATTAGTAGGATTATGTGACAGATTGCCAATGCGATAACGTGTTTGCTACTCGTTTAGACAAAGGCAGATCTTAAAGAAATAGATCAAGCAGAGAAAGACATTGTCAATTTAAACAACACGGGGGGTGATCTTGAAGGACAGCTTGATAGGATACGTGACCAGAAAAATAATCTATCTGATTCACGTAATGTCTCCCAACAAGTACAGAATAAATTGTATGTTTCTCTTTTCCGAAATTTCATTTTTTGTATAACCATATCATAATAATATATTTTACACAGGTCAATGTTCATTTCAATGAAATAGTTTTGTTTCCTATAAAAAATAATGTTGATATGTTTTTCAACATTTTCTTAAATTGATTGTAACCGAGATAAATGATTCAATGGCTACAGGAAGGACAAGATGAAGGATGCAGCCCCTTCGCATTCTGAGCACTCCAGAAATAAGGTCGAACACATTTATTTGGTAGTCTGTACCTTTTCAATTTGCTTGTCAATGGCACTTTCCACTCAAATTTAATTGATATTTTCACTGTTTAGGACTTGGACTACCTGTTTGTTTCTTTTCTTCCACTGAAATTGAACTTTTCTCATAAATTATTAGTCAATTGTGGAATTATTTACTAATAATGAGTCTATTCATTCTGGCCTGGTCCTTGGGTCAAGATTGAACTTACGTGATACTGGATGACATACTCTAAGGCACTCTCGCGACCTTGGCCCTCAATTGGCCCCACGGGTGTCATTGTCATGGCACCTTTGCTCATCTCCGCACAAGTGGAGTCACGACATACTACCATCAAGTATGATCGTGACAATAAACGACCTTGTTAAATTCCATTTCTCTCTTAACTTTGTTAGTGAAATTATTTTGTAATTAGTTGTTCAGTCTTATTTTACTTGGTTAGAGCCCCTTATTTTAATTCAACAACAGTGAAAGGTGGAGAAATTTGAACACGTAACCTCTTTGATTACTAGGTCATACATGATGTCATTGGAGCTCTGCCATTTTCAACAGTTGGAGCCCCTTTTATAATTTGACTTCTTTTTGTGGGATTTTATTTTTTTATGCCCATATATTCTTTCCTATTTTTTCGGTTATGAAAGTTACGTTTTTCAGATGTGTATGAAAAAGAAAAACCTTGTTTCTTCACTTGCTATGATCATGTTGTAGCAGCCCATGAATCATGGGCATCAAGTTTAAGTCAGGAACCATAGCAATGCATTTTAGTTATTGTTTTGGGCCTGGAGAAGCATTTCAGGATGCTCGGCTCGATTATCGATAGGTGTTTTGCCATCTACCTTGTCAATAACATTGTTCGTTCAAGTCCATAATTGTGTTTATGCAGGAAGTTCTTTCAGGTCAGGCAGAAAGTGAGAATGAAAAGATGGAAGCATCATCTTCCACAAGTAAATATTCCCTTCTCCAGGCGCATCCAGGTCCTCATAATCCCAGTGTCAGAGCTGCTGGTGGGTTGTCTACCAATTTATCTTCTTCGGATGCGATACGAGCATGGCCAACGGTTAACAATCTTAAGAGGCCTGGTGCCAGGGCTGAGGTAGGCTGTGTTTTCAATTCTACAGTTGCCCCGTTTTAATGCTTATTTTGTGCTACCATCTTTACTAAATCATTTGGGGGTGTTTGTTTGTCAATTGTAAAGAGGATTTACGTTGAGGATTTATTAACTACTCAAAAAACTAAATCTAAACGAGCTATTGTAACTACTCAAAACAACTCCTCATTTCTAATTATTCAAAATCACTCCTTATTTCTAATCATTACTTTCTAACTATTCAAAATAACTCCACATTTCTAACCACTCATTTTTAATCATTCATTTTTAACTACTCAAAATAACTCTTCATTTCAAATTCACATTCAGACGAGCTATTCTCTCTAGCTTTTTTACAAAAAAACCACATCCAAACGAGTTTTTGACTGCAACTTCTCCATAGAAATCTACATTCAAATGAGTTATTATAAAAACCTTAATTTTCTAACTACTCAAAATAACTCCTCATCCAAACACCTTCTTGGAGCTTTGGAGTATGCTGCAAACGTAATTTTCCTTGTACGTTTGAGGGAGCACGAATAACAAAAGATATGAATGGGCTATTTTGTTATAGCTCGCTTAATATTTGAACACGTGTAATGGTTATCCGAACTATGAACTGTGATAACTTGGGCGAACAAGTTACCACTATTCATATCCGGTCTCATTTTCTTAATCATACAACTCAATAATCACATGCACCACAAACTCAAAAATAATAGTCCACGTTAACTCACATTATAATTACATACACCTCAAACATTGACAATGTTAAACCAATCACAGACAATGATAATCCATGTTATAGTGATATGCATCTCATACAGAGATAGTGGTAACTCATCAACAATCATAACCCACCAAATACTGAAAATGATAATTCATATTATAATTACTTGGACCTCAAACACTGATAATGATAATCCATGTTATAATTATTCATTCCCCAAATATAGATAATGATAACTCATCAACAATCATAACCAACTTGTTGCTCCAAATGCCCCCAAATTGTTTTGCTCACATTAGGTGGATTGTGCATTGCAAAAATGATAACCGAACTGGATCCTCTCGCTGAACCGGTTTTGGGTTAAACCAACTGGTTTCAGTTTTTTTCTATAGGCTTCCTTCTGTTTATTTTTCGTTGTATGTTTGATGTGCACCTTTCTTCCTCCTTGCATCTTACGCATTGTAATTGGCTAAATATGACCTTCTCCTCTTCCTTATAACTTTTTCATTCAATCAATGAAATGGTCTTCATTTCCTATCCAAAAAATCGTGTCGTTATATCTTATTTGTTTGCTGGATTAGTGGATAGTAGCAAATGGTGGATACCAAATTGTTTGTCAAGATAATCGTTTCTTCTGTCACAATGGCCAAGATATCATTGAACCTTTTTGTAGACAAACATGATCGGATCTGTTCATTTATTCTAACGTCTTGTTTATATATCTGCAGGGTCCAAATCATACTTCTTCAGCACTGACAAAACTGACAACCAGACTCAACTTTTTGAAAGAGCGTCGCAGCCAGATAGCTAACGAACTCCAAAATATGGACCGGGGGCGAGCTTCCGCTCAACCGTCCGAGAATTCCGACAGAGGCAGAGGACATGAAGCTCAGCGCTCAGTCCAAAGTTCAGATGACACTAGAGGGTCTGATACAGGCAGGGCAGCCAACAATCAACAATCCAATCATGACCCAGATAAGAAAGCGGGAACCGAAAGCGGCCAGCCCCGAAAAACAGATGCAGAGAGATAAAGGAGGAAGACCAGGAAGCCAAAGGCAGAGCTCTTTGGATAGAGGAACATATCAGAGAATCATCTGACCGTTGAAATCCAGAAAAAGGTACTGTGTCGGATAGCAACAAATCTGTGGCACCTCCAAGGATGATTACTAACTAGTTAATGGTTTTAAGATATCTTTGGAGTTCTTAGTTATTATGGCCTTTTGATAATGGATGTGACAAATTGATATTGATTCTAAGTTTACAGATAGTAGAATAAAAACCAAGTTGTACAGGTGGAACCAGTTTCTTGATCAAAGCTGCTGAATTTATTTCCCTTGTTGGTTTCTATTTTTTCTTGTTTAGTAAAAATAGCTCAAAGCTTGTATAGGAAGGATTGTCGTTATGCCGCCTACAACAGAGGTGAAATTGCATTTTAAATTAATTTTGAATTTTCTGCTTGAACTATTCTCTGCCAACTTCAAGCGGTTATGACATTTACTTAAAAACCCTCGTGGAGTGGTCATGAAGTCCAGATTCAGTCCATGACTAAAACTACTCGACTTAAATTACCAACTGTATTTTTTGTTGTTTTTTTCGTTTACTGAATCACTTCTTAATTATAAACCTACATTTTGGTTGCATTATTGATTTTGTTGGTTTTGTTGCCTTTTAATGTTGGTACTAGTTATAATTGAGTTTTAAATTATCAACCGTGTTTGGATTTGGTAGAAAAGAGGAGTACAAGAGTTATTATTGGTAGTTTGAGAGATTGATTACTTGTTTAGGTATTGATGTTAGTGTAAATAACTATTCGTTTGATGATTGATATTTATAGTGATGAGTAATTAACTATTCATTTGAGATTAATACTATATGTGAAATTTGATATATCAAATGATAGAATGTTTGACGTGGGAATTGATATAAAGTTTGATGAGCGGATAAGTGTATTTCTTTTTACTATTAAATACAAACAAAGGGTTTTAGAACATTCATTGTTTACTATTCTTCTAAAAAAACAAAAACAACCTAAAGATTGCATCTATTTTGTAATTGAATTAGTGAAATTATAAATTTAGTCATTTAAAGTTCACAAAAATTAAAAAGTCCAGAAAATGTAATTTACTCAAATACTTATAATAACCATACTTATGATTTGTGATTAAACAAACTCAAACACCCAACTAATAACTACACACATTACGGAATCATTCAAATTTCCTAAACTTTTTCAAATTATTCATAAGCTCCTTTAATCTCCAAACCCATAATTAAATTCCCATCCGCCATTGATGAGCTTAATTACAAAGCTCACGAGCAATCCCCAGTTTAGAATTGACAGTATCAAACAAAATCCGATGATTCTGTTGCTGCAAATTGGCAATCACATTCAAAACAGAGTTCACATTATTGGGAGCCGCCGCCATAGCCAAACAAGCCAACGAGCCGGCGCTGCTGTGAATCAAACTGTTTTCCATTGGCAATTTCAAGTCCAATCCACTAAAATGGAACGTAATGCCAGGTGCCGAAACCTCATTGCTCGTCGTGAAACACGTGTCGAAAGCTCCCAATGGCGAAAACGAACCACCCCCCACTTGCTTCCTAAACTCGTCCCGAACCGCCGTGTAGACCGGGTACACGAACCGGGTTATTACCGTGCCCGAGTCGATGATGGTTCCGGCCCCGGTGTTCGGGTCGAATGCAAGGTTTTCTGGGGGAACCGGGACGAGGACACGGCCGACGCTTATCCCGGTTAGATTTACGTAGTAGAGGGAGGGGCGGTGCGGGTTGTGGAGGAGTGGGGTGGTTCGGATTACCTTGGGTTGGCCGATCGGGCCGAGTTTGAGTGAACCGGAGAAGTAGTAGGACTTGAAACTTGGGAGGCAGTAGGAGAATAAACCGGAGTAGAGTGAACCGGATTGTGAGATGAGGGAGAGTGGGCCGCGGCCCAGGCCCATTAGGCCTTGCGGCGGAATGGAGCTGCCGGCGGCGGAGCCGATGCAGCCGAAGGAGAAATTAGGGATGACGTCATTGCCCACGTGGAGAGAATCTTGAACCAGCGTGGCCGAAAACGACGAGTCGCCGCCGTATGTTTGGTTGAATAGGCAATCAATGTTGCCGGTCGTTGGACAGGAAAGGCCGCGAGCCTGTTGAGAAAATATTAATTAAATTTTAAATTTTAATAATTTAATTATAAGGAATTTTTTATCAACAATAAAAGAAATGAAAAATCTTAAATTTCCAAATTTTAGAAAAAATTTGATTCAATCTTTGGACATTTCACTTACTTCATACATCCATTCACAAACTATCAAGTTAAACAAATTGTTGCAATCAAATTAAATTTATTAAAAACCACATAAATTGATTGAAAACGATCATATAAAATTGATTTTGCAAAATGGCAATTTCATATTGGTTAAATAAGAAGTAGATGATGGATTCATAAGGAAGACAAACATTCTCTTTCGTATGAGATCCTTTGGGAGATATCGAAAATAAAATAATGAATGATAATATCATATCAGTATGATGATCTTAATAGGATTGTCATCTTTACAAAGACAATAAAATTGAAGTATTTTAATGTGTTTTAGAATATTTTTTTAAAAAAATACTTTCAAAATTAAAGTAAATCTATGATTTACTATCAACTAACAAATTTCAACTAAGTACAAAAATGGTTCTTTTTATAAAATTCAAATATTAAAGTAGATATTTAAAAGGTATAAGTTAAAGGAAATTCAGAAAAAGTAAACAAAAGCCAAAAACATCACGAACTATCTAAAATTTAAAAAAAAAAAAAAAAAAAAAAAAAAAGCTTTTAAATTTAATAGTAATTTAACAAACCTGAGCACACTGAGGCTGGGAGCAATCCAATGCCGCAAAAGTCGAAGAATTCTTGGACGAAAAAGTGGCAGCCGAGCAACCGGTGCAGCCAGAGCACGGCGCCCAGGCTGCATCGTTACTGGTGTCAAGAACCATATACATAACTTGACCAGGAGTACCCAGCTGAACTCTCACAACATAATTCCCAATATTAAGAACTTGCTGACCCGAGGCGATCGGAGCGGACACCGTCTTCTGGGCCATGAGGCTCGACAAGTACTTGACTCGAGCGGGGTCTTTCGAAGCCATGTCGAGAACTGTGCTCACCCAAGATTCTGGCTTTGGTGCTGTGAATGGCGAGCATTTTCCATAGACGGGGATGACCGAGAGGTCTCCGGTGCCGCTCGACGCGGCAGCGCAAAGATCCGAAGCATTGGATTTTGAAACAAAGACGACTAAAAAGAAGAAGAAATAAAATTTGAGGTCCATGACTCGGAGTCAACTCGGTGGCCGGAGTTGAAAGATAAAATTGAAGGTTTACTGGTTAATGGAGTTTTTTTGCATGGGGTTTGGTAGATTTTATACAAAATATTGTGTGAAATTACGAAAATGGGCTTGTAGTTATTTTTATTTATTTTATTTTTAAAAAAAATAGGGCTTGTAATTATTTACTTGGACGTAATGGCTAACGCTTAAGGCTATTTCATGCACGTGAGCCTTGAGATAACAATATTTTCTTCTGTATAGTTTTTTTATTGGATCAACTTTTCTATTACATAATTACAAATGTAAGTGAATTTTAAAATATTTATATTTATATTAATACGTTTGAATATTTATTATAAATATTCATTGATACATACTCATTAATGCAGTAATATAAGAAAGAATCTGACAATATTTAATTGTTATTTTTTTAAGTGATAATTATTTTTTAAATTTGACTAATTTGAAATTTTCTATAATTTCTTTTCATCTATTTTGATCCATACAATATAACTTAAACGGTGCTTATTAATACTTTTTTTAGAAGAAATTAGATTGTGGAAAAAATTAATATTTGTTTGGGATGTAGTTTCAGGTTGGTCTTCAGGTTATAAATTGAAATTTTTTATTCATGACGTTTCAATAATACTTACTTTCAGTAATGTGTGTTTTTTTCATTTATTTTTATATTTATTTTCTTTTAAAAATAAAATTCACACGAGAATTAAAATAATCATTTTATCGATATATTAAAATTCAAAATTAGTCTAATCATCATTTTAGTTAACATTATGTTATGTAACTAACGATTTTTTTATTTCAAGACTTAAAAGTATGTATTATTGAAATATTGGGTACTAAAAATGTCGAATTCTAAAATATATGGATTAAATATGAAACTTGACTGCAAACCAAGAAACTAAAAATTTATTTTTTTTCCTAATTTTTATAAGACAAAATTTGAAAATATATTTTTATGGTGTCTTTTCTTAAATTTTATTTAAAAATACGTGATTAAATTATATATCATTATTAACATGATGTAGCTACTGTTCGATTTTTTTTTTTTTTTTTTTTTTTTTGAGATTACAATAATTGGACCGCTTAGTTATTGTTTTGGTGGCGTTAGTCTTGTCTAAATTTTGTAATAAATGACGTAATTGAAATTTGTAAGAAATTTTAAATAAGAGAATTCTTTTTTTTAGTACATAAATCATATAAATGAGCAAACAAATGGTAAATTAAATTGGGATTACATCGGTTGATTTTTTAAATCTGTATTTTACATTTAGAAAAAGTATAAAGCACACTCTTCTCAAAAAAAAAAAAAAAAACAATAAAGTACACTCGAAAAAAACTTCTCTTGACCATAAAATTAAAATATTAAAGTTTTACTTTAAAACAGTTTTTAAGAGTTCAAAATGATTATGCTTATATTATATTTCGTTTTATATATTAATCGGACATTTATAAATAAAAGAATAGAATCATATTTACCCTTTCTGTTTCCAAGGAATAAATATTGAATAATCACACAACTCATTCTTCCTCTAACTCAAGGTACTATTTTGAGCATGTTTCTATAAAGGAAACTCTAATTATCTAACAAAAATTAGAAGCAGTACTCATTTGAAGGAGAAAGATTTGAATTTATAATTGTATTAGGCAAGATGCCACTACACTTGTCAAAAAAAAAACTACTAAAATTATGCTCTAGGAAATTATAAATACTAATTTCAGGGATCAAACTCGTGACCGTAGAGTGAAAATAGATTAACACCAAATCAATGATGATTTATTCTTTAATGATGAAAACTTGCCAAATTATTCATCTGTAGCCTTCTCCTATAATTTATTACCTATGTGATATTATTGAATACCACACAATTTTTTTTTTTTTTTTTTATAAACAAAGTAATATTATAAAAATGAAAAAAAAAAACAAATTATGAGCTCCAAATGGTGCCACATAGTTTTTTATTTTTTTTAGATTATAACAATTGAGAATAGGAGATTCAAACATGACCTCTCAGCCATAGAGTGCCACATAGTTAAAATATAAAAATAACCTATACATGAATAAGTAGTTAAGTTTTTTTCTTATTTAATTCTATTAAGTATAATAGCTCAATAATATTAATGTGACAGTTCCCAATTGAATTTAAAAAATCCATTAATTATGGATCTAAACAAGAAAAACAAAACTGTACAGTGAAATGACAACGATATTTATGCCAATGTGGCGCGCTTGTAATAATTCAGATGTAATTGATATCAAAAAAATAATAATTCAGATGTAATTAAAGTGCTAAAAAGTGGTTTAATGAAGACAAAGAAAATTAATAAGAATAAGTAAGTATATTTAGACGGAATCCAAAGAAAAGTGGGGGGAAAATACCCTCCGATTCAAACAAAACCACGAAAATGCCACTGAGGGGAATATGATCTCGTGAACTCTGGGCGAGTAGAAAGTCAAAGTACAGTGGGGTTATTTTTGTCCGTACGCAGTCACGGGACCTGCTCAGTCACGGGCTTGTAAAATTGCTTTCTTATTGGGCCAGGCCCACCATGAATTCAGCTGTTTACATCATCTCCAGAAAAAAAAAAAAAAAAAAAGTTAACAAATGTAATCATTGATATTAATGAATAATATAATATATATATATATATATTTTTTTTTTTTTTTTTTTTTTTTTTTTATAATACTGGTATTATTAAGTATTTATAAGATAATATTAAAATGTATTAATGATGTAATTCAGTTTCCAAAAACAAAAAAGGATGGAGCCAATTACCACCTGTGAGCTCGCATATGCCAAAATTTCTGAAAACATTATCCCTTGTTTTCATTTTTTTTTTGCCACAAACTTTAGATTTGTTTTGATTTACAATTGAATATTTTCAATTTTGTCATTCAAAATCTGAAACTTAAGTATTATAAGGCTGAGCTATGGTAATTTGCTGTTCGGCTATTTTTTTTATAAGATTACAATAATTGAGGTAAAGAGAACTCATATCGTTGAGTTATTATTTTTGTTAACTGTTATCTAACTATTGTTAGAAAAACAATAAAAGTAAAATTTCATTTAATTCCTACCATTGTCAGATTTGTCTAAATTCCATAACATTTCTAAAGTGTTTTTTTTTTTACTGAATAAAATGATAGTTTGATGATTTCATTATTTTGTGGTAATTCAATTCAACAGTATAGTCACCAGTTCGATCCTGACAACGGTATTTGACTCTCTCATTTTGACCGCACCATTATCAAACCCCACTATATTTATTTGACAAAATAACTATTTAATTAATAAAAGGAAAATTATAATGAATAAACTAATTTCACAAAATAATTACAAACGCACCCAAATTTTAAAATATTTACACTCATAATCGTAATCCGTTTCAATACTATATTATAAATACTTATTAATACAAGATCATTTATTATTAATAAAGTATTAGACTATGATTGCTAAAAAAAAATTTAAGTGATCATATGTAATTATTTTCTAAATTTTACTGATCTTAAGAGTTTCCCTTAATAAAATAGTAATCCAAATTTATAAGGGTGTATTTGGATAGATTAAGGGTTGGACCAAAAAGTTAGGTAATTCCAAGAGCATTACTGTGATCTCCAAAGCACGTGGGAGGTATTAGAAGAAGACGGCCGCAAAGTTAGGAAAGGTAGCAAATAATTGACTTTTAACTTAAAAGAAAAAAATAATAATATGCCGAGTGTCCGAAACTAGTTTAGGCACACGTCGAATATTTTCACGAGGCATATCACCCGACTTCATGAGACATACAACCCTAGGCCTACTCAATAAAATATCCTAATTATTTGATGTAAAAAAGAAAAAAAAACCAACTTATTGGTTTCTTGAATTCTCATCATCTCCCTGTCCCTTTCCTTCCATTCTATCATAATTGGAGCACTCAATTCATATCCTCAAAATCATCCATTGAAATATCACTCCACATCCTTGATATTTTGATCTCAGAACAGAACAAAACTACTATAACAAGCCAAAGTATAGGACATAATGTAACTTAATTTAAAAGATTAATTCTTACATGTCAGAGCCACGTGTCTCTCAGTAAAAGACATCGCAGTTCTTCAGAAGTCGGTAGAAAAAAAGGTAATGTCCAAGAGTAGAGGCACATGGATCTTACATCAAGTTTCAGTAACAAAATAATTCCAGTTTTTTGACATAAAGGGACAAAATATAAAGAATAACATAAAATGCAACTTACCACAGTAGTACAAAAGGCAGGACAAATTTCAGCTGGACACAAAGGGACAACAGATGATGTTGAGCAGCCTATGAAATAAAGAAACTTACTGTTTTGGCAAAGTTGCCGACGAAAATGAATATCTGCACAATATGGCACACACAAGAAACCGAGACGGCTATGAACATTACAAGATAGCAAACGGGAAGCAGACGAGTAATCCAATTGATGAATTTGACGCGAAAGCGATCATTGAGAAGACGGTAACAGGCACGCATAACAAGAAGGCAATCAATCTGCAATGTAAGTGAAATATATAATGATAAGTTATATTGGAAATGTTGGAAACTAGAATCAAAGTTAAGCAGCAGTGAATGTTTAACAGGGAGTGGGGGAAATCATAAGTGTATAGCTGGACACATGTTAGAAAAAGAATTGAAAGAAACGGTTGAACGATGTGATATAACATATTTGTTCATATCTTATCTCTTTTACTCAACTCTTGATTATCTCTCCATACTGAAGCTTTTTTTTTTTTAATTTTTTAATTCTATATTTGTGAGCAATCTGAGTGGTTTACGCGCACTCGACTATTACATAAGATATACCGTCAAACCCTACAACATTTATATGTCAGGAACACCCGTAGAAAATTAATTTCTAGGTAAGTGACCACCATGGATTGGACCCATCACTTCTTAGTTTCACGATGCTCTCTTGAGTCTTGACTGAATTGTGATGCCAAGGATAGACCAAGCAACTAATGTTTACTTGGTTTTAATTTAAAGGTAAGATTTGGGAATAGTAGTAAACCAACATTCATAAGATGTGAAAATTCAGTGCTAGGGAGCAATAATCTCAAAAACCAGAGGACAAGATACGGAAAACGAGTTAAAAAGCTTTATTCATATGGATTGTACTTATATCAAAAGAACCCTATGAAATTAAAATATGATCGAAAATATCAAAATTGTCTGTTTATTCTATAATGAAAAAACCGGACAGGAGAAAACTTAGCAATAAACCAGTATGAATAATCACATTGGAATGTATAACCAGAACCTGTGATATGCATCCTCAAATCAGAAGGCATTTAACCCAGAGAAATGGATTGAGATTTTTAATTAATATAAGCAATCTCAATTGGCATAAAAGTCCCAGTATATATCACAATTTACTAAAGAACAATGTCATAAAAGTAGTAAAGAAATAAAAGAAAATAAAGCGTAAAGAAATCTTTGAGGCTAACACATAAAAGAATCCTCTTATAAAGTATTGAGTGCACCTATTAAATTCATGACACACTGCCCTTTTTGTCCTTGACTATGATGACTGGGCATTCTACATGATTGGTGCAATAGTTGCTTACGCTTCCCAAGAACATCCTGTGCAAAGGCAAATGAATCGATCAATGTTATTTTCCAACAAAATCTATAGAATAACATCAACTATAGAGGTCCAGAATACAATGACAAAACAAACTACGATGATAAGCAATAAAACATGAAACAAGTATATGGTAATGATAGCAGCAAGAGAAAGCCAGTGCACTGCTCAAACGCTAGGAGAGCGAGTGGGAAAAGGGAGACGATGATTAGTTATTGTTAGCTAGCATTGGAGGTGAGAGTTAGTGAAGCACGTGAGGTCCTGAACTTTTGTAATAGCACAAGTGTATAGGATTCTGTGTCCAAATGGGGAGGGAGGCATGGATGTTAAAAGCAAGAAGCGTCACAAAAACTTCAAAAAATATCCAGCGATTAGAGAGGCCCGGTAAACACTTAAACACTTCCTCCTCACTCTGCTCCAGTTACAAAATGAAACCCACGAAAAAAAAACATATACGCGCACAAACCCGCTAACCATGCTATTCTGAATTTCTAACCAACTGTTGGTGGCAAATTGCTTCCCTTACGCTTTCTAACATATGTATAACCTATAGGAGGCCACACCTAGCATAGCATTAAAACATGTCAATATTTTGGGCTGAGAGTTTTCTCTGAGAGGGCGAGTTCTTGTGTGTTCTTCTTCATCTGTTATTTTGGTGTTATTTTTAACGCTAAGCCTTTAAGACCCATCAGGCCATTGATAGTGATATTTTCAAAGTCACTTTAGCTTCAATTCTAATTTAAAGACAAGACAGGAATACTTGGAATATGCAAATAGATGATTTGATAAATTCTTTCACGTCATCAGATTTAACTTTAAACAAAACAGTTGAAATCTTTAACTACTTCGATGGTGCCCGTTCATCAAAAATCTACATGCTGTAAATGTTCATACCAAATGCAACAGCGACTATTTGATTGCAGTGGGCAATATATAATATAACCATACCTTTTGATTGGGCCAATAGAACGGGACCCCATAACTAGTAAATCAGCATGAAAATTCTCAGCCATTTCACAGATCTTCTCCTTTGGATCTCCAATTACTACTTTAGTTTCCACATTCACCTGCAAAATCCATAATGAAATTTGCTTAAATACTTCTGAAATTGATATCCAGAAACATCAAGCAATCAATAAAAAACTCACAAGCAAGAATATACCACATATACATATACACCTTGCTCAAGCAAGTTATTGAAGATTCATAGCCAGAGTCATTTCGCTAATCTCGGAAGAAATAATAAAAACAGGCAACAAAAGGGACAGAGATCTGAAGATTAAAGGAGATTGATCTTATAACTCTGTAATTGATTGAACAATCTGAAAAATAAACGATTCAAATCCACTAATGACTAATTGACCAATTAAAATCTATTGAAAAAGCTTATAATATCTATGTTGAGACTAATCAAGTAAAAAGACACAATGAAAAACAACTAAGCAAAAGCTTTCAACAGGTTGAGCATAACCTTGTACTCGGAGCAAATCCGCGAAGCATGTTCCAATATCGCAGCCGTAATCCGCCTCTGATGCGACTCGATCGCCGCAGTAAAAGCAGGAACCTCCAAATCGCCTACAACCAATTAAGACATTAAATTCAAAGAACTTTCAACATCAGCTCAGAAAATTAATAGGACAGGACTCAACTAGGGCCACCAAAGGGGATTGGACCAGGACTGAGACCGGCGGCGATTGACGGAGGAGGTTGAACATGAAGCACAATGAAAGTGCCGTCGGTGACGTCCGGCGCCGATGGCCGGAGCTTGAGATTTTGAAGCGCCCACCGTAGAGCGCCCATGCTCTCCTCGCTGCCGTCGACGGCGACGATCACGCATCTGAGATCCACAGTCATGGTTCACAAGATTCCGATCACCGACAGTAGCAAAATGAATTTCCGGTGAGAATCGGTGCTTACTTTCAGTTGCAGGCGCGGGAAGGTTCTGGAGTGCAACGTGATGGCCATTGAGCGCGCCAAGAGCCGTTCACAGTACGCAACTCGTTGTTGACTTCGGCCCAATGAGGCCCACGAGTAAAGGCCCACTTAATTTAAGAAATTCAAAATGTGTAAATCATAATTATTTTTAAAATTATTCATTAACAAAATTTTGGAGGAGAGGTTTGAAGTTGTAACCCAAATTTGGGGGAGGAGAACCAACAAAGCCTATATAGAGGGGTGTATGCTTTCAAATAATATGAGAGTGAAATACCGATTTTCGAGTTCAAACCTGTGACTATGGAATTGAAATGAATTAACACCAATCAAGATAATCAATGCTTCACTGGCCTATTCAACAGTTGTAACCTCAATTGATTGGTGGCTTAGATGATATTTAGTTGATCTGTTGTAATTTAATTTAATTTCCACTGTCATGAATTGACATCTTATTTTAAAAAAAGTAGTGCCATCTATATAAAATCACTGTTTGAACCAAAAAAGAAAACTATTAAACTTTTTTTTTTTAAATTGGTAATGGATGAGTTGTTTATTTTGTATTTAAATTGATGATGATATAATTTTTTACGTTAGATTACTAGCAAGTTTACATATCTCTCGATAGAATGTTAACCTAACACATACAATGCAACCACTCAAACATGGTGCACGAGGCAACATAGTTATACGTTTGTGTGTGTCGAATGAGTTGGTGACGCGATTAGTTATCTAGTTTGGTGTTAATCTATTTCCATTCTATGGTCAGGAATTCGATCTTTAGAATCAGTATTTATAATCTCCTTCCTCCAACTTGTACTAAAAAAAAATCATACTTTTATGTGTTAAAGTTCGTTTGTAAAGAACTAAGAGAATTTATTCCTTTTATATTATTTAATAAACAAATTAAATTTATTGTTAAAATGCTATTTTCATCTCTAAAATTTAAATGTTATTTTATTTTTTTGTTCTTAAATTTTCAAATATTTATTTTTAATCCTTAACATTAAAGTTTATTCTATATTGATATATAAACTTTTAAATATTCAATTTTAATCTTTATTTTTTCATAAAAAATCAAATTTATCCATATCAATTCCTCCCCTATTAACTCCGTTATGTTCCCTAAGTAATGTGAATCAATTTTGAGTTTTTTAGTTAAATAACTATATATATAGTTCACTCGCATTATTTATTCACCAAGTGAACAGTGAGTCATCCATTTCATCATTTAATTTGAAATACACAATTAAGGAAGACCAATAATTCATTCATCTTCTTGTAGCCATATACAGTCAATCCTAGTTAATAGATCCAAGTATTCATATGCCTTTTATTAGATCAATGACATAATATTTAAAAAATAAAAAATCAATGACATAATCATTTTAGAGTCAAAACCATATTATATTTAAATGATCACGACATACAATTTGATACCATATTTTATAGGCGCGTGCATATTCATGCCTTTGTCAAGGGCCCCACACATGCATTGGCATGGAGCACGTGCAATGCACGTGGTCTGACACAAAAACTAGTTTTTTAGAGTATTAATAAAATATATATATATATATA
>JBBMKA010000015.1:8745239-8762635 GCA_037833695.1 Sechiopsis laciniata
TTTTGAAAGCTACTTTTTTTAGTTTTTAGAATTCCTTTAATATTTTAAAAATATTTTTAAATTTTTAAAAACAAAAATTAAAATTGGTTATCAAACAACCCTGTTTTTAAAATATTAAAAACAAAAACAGAAAACCAAAAACGAAATGGTTATCAAACGGGGCAAAAATGATTCAAATCCACCAACCAAATAACTAATGGACCGGTTAAATTCTAGTAACAAACTTGCAATTCGAGGTAAAATAACTACGCTAACTCAGTAAATTCGCAATTAAAAAAAAAAACAACAAAGTTAAAACAGAACAACGAAAATGAATTTATGCAAAAGCTTCAAACAAGTTGAGCCAAACCTTGTACTCGGAGCAAATCCGTGAAGCATTTTCCAATATCGCTTCCGATGCGACTCAATCGCTGAAAGCATGAACCTCTAGATCGCCTACATCCAATTAAAACATCAAATTCAAAGACGATTGAACCAGGACTCAGGCCAGAAGCGATTGAAGGCGGTGATTGAACACGCAGCACAATAAAATGCCGTCGGTGAAGTCCGGCGCCGATGACCGGAGCTTGAGATTTTGAAGCGCCCATTCTGATCCTCTTCACCGTCGTTAACTTTCAGTTGAGCGCCGTTCACGGTATGCATTTGTTCACTTTGGAAGTTATTTGGGCTTTGGCCCAACAAGATTTAATGGGCCTCATCAACACCCATGAGGCCCAGTAGCTCCATTACTTAATTTGAGAATTCAAATCGATAGTATCTCATATATCTCCTCTAACGCCATATTGTTAAAATATATATTTATTTATTTATTTCGATGACTTGTATAATTTGATCGTAATAAAAAAAATAATAATAATCTTCAAGAAAAATACTTTTTCAAAAAAAAAACAAACGTAATAAGGTCTTTTTTTCTTCAAGAAAATATTCTTTATATAGAGTTTCTATTGGAGAATTAACTTTTATATTAACAAAATGGAGAATTAATCATATAAATATTTTTTAATGAAAATTTTAACTATTTAATTAAAGTTTTAAAAATAATTAACTTAGTTTAATTGATTTTTTAAATGAATGAAAAATATAAAGTGAAAATACATCAATTGAAGTTGAAGAAAGGATAAAAATTTATCGAATGAGTTGATGATGCAGTTGTCAGTTGGTTAGCTTGTTTGATTTTAATTCATTTCAACTTTATGATCACGAGTTCGAGTTTCAAAATCGATATTTGATTCTCGTATTATTTAAAAGTATTTGTATCTTTTATATAAAGTTTGTCGGTCCTCTTCCTCTAATTTATACTAAAAAAAAAAGAGATAAAAATTTTAAAATTAAAATTAATTACTTTTAAAATTTTGTGTAGAATGAGTAATTACTCAATACATATTAATGTTGGAAGAAAAAATTACATTTATACACGTTCGGTGACCATCCAAAATCTAAATCTCTTTGACTCTAGTGATCCGTAATTTAACCATTTGCCAAACTTTTTTTCCCATTGAAAAATTATATAAAATATTTGATATCGTAAATATGTTGCTAACCATAGATTGGATTTGTGGTCTTCGACGTACTTTAATTTTTAGCCTGTTGCTGTAACCCATACTAATTTTGTTCATAATTATATTTTAAAATTGATCAATGATAGTGACATTTCCTTTATCATTTTGTCAATGGTTTGCACTTTTCAGCTTGACCTTCGCTATTTTTCAAAAAAAAAAAAAAAAAACAAAACAAAACAAAAAAAGCTTGACCTTCTTTGTAATTGAAAATTAGTAAATCCATTGTTTATAAATCAAAGTTAAGAAAAAAGTTCATTTGTCAAAATGAGAGTAATAATAATAATAATGATAATCAAAGTTATCGTTAATGTGCGTCTTGTCAGGAAGAAAAATGTTATTGGAAAAAAAATAACTTGTGTCGGTGGGGACTACCCATTATTAGATAATGTGGATTTTTCATTAAAATCAGCTGTTAATAAAAAAAGGGGATTCACATCTATTAGATATTGTTATGAGTCTCTGTTGAAATTTTTAACATACTTCATCAAGATGATGTCTATTTTGGATTTATAAATCTAGAATTGGACCTCAATTTTCATTTTTTATTTGATTAAATTTAGACTTATAAATTATGATACCATATTAGATAATATAAAATTTCACCTCAAATCTAAATATTTAAAAAAATAATCACACGCCATTGGGACAGTAATCTTGTTTTAAAATTTAATTTAAAATAAGGAAGTTTTGTCTCATTTGGTCATTGACGCCTCTTTTTTTACCATATTAAATGAACTTTTAACCTTTAAGATTTTTAGATTTCTTGCAACGAGACGCGAATATCCCTATGTTAATGATAACTTCCTTTATGTCAATGACGATTTGTCGTGAATAATAAAAATAAAAAAATAAAAAAATATAAATGTTATGAATTTAGAAAAAACTAAATACAATAAAAAAATTGAAATGAACATTATATTCACTTGTAATATGTTAACTCACAAAGGATGGAGAGTTTGAATCAAATGAAATTTATTTAAAACAATCATAATCAAAATATTTTATTATATATAAATTTTTAAAAAAATCTATATATGAATATTAAACTTTGTTATCAAGGTGTGTTTGTTTTTTGTAGAAAATAGTGGAACAGAGAAGAACTGAGTAGTTAATAGTAGTTTAGAGTACTCGTTTGGTTATTGAA
The DNA here is from genome assembly GCA_037833695.1 of Sechiopsis laciniata. Classification (NCBI taxonomy): domain Eukaryota; kingdom Viridiplantae; phylum Streptophyta; class Magnoliopsida; order Cucurbitales; family Cucurbitaceae; genus Sechiopsis; species Sechiopsis laciniata. Next base: position 8,747,943 of record JBBMKA010000015.1, read on the forward strand.
GTTAATAGTAATGAAGTAATCAACTACTTATTTGAGGATTGAAGTTAGTAGCATTTGAGTCATAAATTTGATATGAAATTTAATAAAATTTAATTTAAAATTTGATAGTGGAGTTGAAGAATTGTTAAGAGTAATTATTTTCTAAAAAAAAACAAATGAGAAATTTTTGAAGAATAGTTATCATGTCCAAAAAAACAAATATACCCCAAGAATATAGATCATAACCTATAAAAATCAAACGACCCATCCTACGGAAAAAAAATAATAAATAAGAAGGAAATGAAAGGGAAAAAAACAAAAAAAAACTGAACCGGGTGGGAAATTACTGTGAACCGTTTTGGCGATGGGCCGTATATTCAGGGCAAGGAATTCACGCTTTCCGATGCCACTAAACCGGGTTCAAATATGAAATACCTTACCCCCCGACACCAATTTTCTTATTACTCAATTCTCTCTCCTTTGTTCTGTTTAAACAACTTTATTTTCTTTTAAACTAAAATTTTTGTTTCTTTTTGTTCAAGCATAATTTATGTGGAAATTTAAGTTGATTTTTTTTTAGTTCACGAATCATCTGAGTGTTTGTTTGTCGAATTTATTCATGATTTAAAATGATAATTATTCTTTAAAAAAAATATATTCAAACAAGTTTTTATAATTATTTTAAATAAATTCTTATTTTTATTATTAAAAATAACTTTTCATTTTTAACCAATCATTTATAATCTTTCATTTATAACTAGTCAAATAACTTTTGGTTTTTAACTATTTATTTATAACTCTTCAAAATAATTTATTTTTAATAATTTTCTTGTAACTATTCAAAATAACTACTCATTTTAAATCTACATTTAAATAAATAGTGTTTGTAACTTCTCTACAAAAAATTCACAACCAAATGAATTTTAAGTTGAAACTTTCAATTTTTAACTATTCAAAATAATTGAGCAAACTAACTCCACATCTAAAACCTCATCTAAATACTTCTTTTTTTTTCATAAGTTGTTAAATATTATGACCCAACAAAAGGGAATTTAAGCTCAAAGAAGATCAAAGTCCAAAGAAAATTCTAGAATCCACTCAATTATCTTAAATAGTCAAGAAAATTCTAGAACTTATTTTGTCAACAAATATCTACTCATTCTTATCTAAAGTGAAGTTGTGGCAAAATCATGACCACATGATTTATTTGATTACCAAGAAAAAAATGTGGACCATTGGATCATACTTGAAGCCCAAGTTTATGAGTAGTATAAATAGGTGATGTCATTAGTTGACAAACCATCCCAAAATCATCCCAGACATCCCACATTTAAAATGAGTGAGGTTGTGAGACAAAAATAGAGAGTGTTTTTCCCTTGTAAGTAAGTTTGTTGTATTTTGTAAAAGAGAAAGTTGTAACTCCCATTTTTGTAATAAAGTTCTTCTATCTTTGTCCGTGATTTTTACCCTAATTTGTTTAGAGGTCTTCCAAGTAAAATTATTGTGTCGTTCTTTCTCTTTCTTCTTCATTTTATTATTATTTTCAATATCTTTTAACTTGTCATCCTACTTTATTCGTGTAAACAATCATAACATAAGTAATATCATTGGCAACGATTCTCATGGGCTAAATGATATTTTTGTAGTTTATAGACAAACGCCTATATAATTCTCTATATTTTAAATTTTAAAATTTCTTTTAAAACATTGTTTTTTATATTCATATTCCTTAGTGCTGTTGTTTTCTAGTTGTTGCCTTTTCCCACTACCTAATCGAGAAACTCTAATATCATTCAAATCTTGTATTCCATAAATAAACTGTGGATAAAATTATATTATTTTAAATTTTTTATAATTTTAATCTCCTTTTTTTAAGTCAAATAAAATGAAAATGTTCAAACTCTCTTAATCATAAAATTCTAACTTTTTAATTACATGCACACATTTAATGTTTGTTGGGTAATGCATTTCATGTAAATCTCGTTCTTATTTTAATTAGTAAACCTTAAAAGGTGTTAATTTAGTTCAAGTATTTTTAATCAAACTTAAAACGTGTGTTTATGGTTAGTTTATCGTTAACTTTTTTTAAAAAATTAATCAAATGATCGTAGATAACTAAGAGATGATAGATTTAATAAATGATGGTCATCTACCGAAATATTAATTTTTTACTAATATCACTGACATCTAAATATTGTAAAGTCATATGATATGTTCTGTCAAAATAGCGAGGAACGCCTAAGCTAATTGAAACACTTATACAAAAAAAAAAAAAAACTTCTAAAATAGTAATATTTGTTTATGTTTCTCAAAAAGTTATTGGTGATATGTTTATATTTTATACTGTTTATATATGAAACTTATATAAATGTCCGTTAAATTTGGGCATTCGAACGTATGATTACTAATCTCCTTAATCAAAAATCGTTTTTTGACATTTAAATATGGTAGAATTATAGGATAAGTAGTATAAATACAGTTGAAAAACGTGTAATATACTCGAAAAATCACCAATATAAAAATAAATGAATTACTTTTAATATAACTAACATGAGATAAGAAAGATTTGTATTTGTAATAAGAAATGATGCATGCGAAATTCAGTGATTTTATTTTGGCAATTAAATACAAAGATACGCCACTTTTTTTTTCTTTTTTTTGAGATTAATACAAAGATACGGTTTTAAATCCCACCATTTCATAATAAATCCATTGAACTAAAAACACATTTAAAACAATATATTATTTTCCATTTTCTCTCATCCATTGGCTCGTATCTCTCTCTAGTTTACGACCTTTCTCTTTCTCCAAGAAAACGAGCCAAAGAAAAATTGTTTGATCTCAGCTCTGCAACAAATATTTGTTTCTGTCCAATCCACCTCGAATTTCGCCCTAGCTACACGACATTCTTCTCTCCTTCGTTTTCCCCATTTCCTTTCGGTAATTTGTTGTTTTTTCTATGCTTTCTGTTCTGATTGCATGAACAAATCACCATCTCCTTTTTTACTTGTTGCTTTCTCCTCACAATCGGCGCCACCATTGCCATTCTTGCCCTAATTTGCAATCTAATCCTGGAATCTATGTGTGGTAGCAAGTTTATAAGTTTAGGTTCTTGCGCTTTTGCTGCTGGTGGGTGCGTTTTGGTTGTTCAGGATAAATGCTTGGGAATCTAGAGTTTCAGAGCCTGATTCTTGTGGTGTGTTTGGTTTTTCCTGTTATTGGGATTGTTATTCGTCACAAATGGCGGATTGGTATGGCCAGGAAGGAAGAGATTAACCGGCTCTTGGTCTTGGCGTCTGAGGAAGCTGCTAGGATTGAACTTCAAACCTCGTTTGAGTATGCTGCTGCGCCGATTCCTTTGAATCATCACTGCGCTGTTTGTTTCAGTCTTACTTCCACTCGCTGTGCTCGGTGTAAAGCAGTTCGATACTGGTACTTCGATTTTAGATTTTTATTGACTGTTTTTTGAATGGTTGATTTCATGTTTCGGGGTTTTGTAAATGGTGTGCTATGTCGATCGATGGTCTTTTTATTTGTCGTTTTTAGCTTTCTTTCCCCTTAATTTGGGTTATTTGGGAAATCTTGGAACTAATTGACAACTGTAATAACCTTAAAATTTAGCCAAATCATGTCCAAAAAAAATTTGTCAGCCTAAAGGCATAATTATCCAAAATTTGTAAACACCTAACAAACAAGTTGTAAAACACTCGTAGAAATAACTATCACCAAACCACAACTCCTCTAAGCCTTTTGGGTGATGATAAAAAACAAACTTTATGCTTAATGTAGAAATATAATATAAAAAAAGTGGAGGTCTGTTAAGGGTGTTTGTCCCTAATAAGTACTTATGACTATGAATACTTGTTACTGTTTTACAATGGGATACTTAATTTTTTCTATTTCTTAATATATTTATTTTTGTTGAAAATTTGTTTTGGCATAATCAGAGCATAATCTGCTTAACAATTACAAAAAGTCTGATATTTATTGTTCTTCAAGGCAGATGGCCTACTAAATAATTGATTGATCGATTGTTTTTTTTTTTTTTAAATCTTTTTTAAAGATGGCCTTGTATTTTGCTTGATGGTTACGCTAACATGTTTGATACAAGATAATTCTACCCCCGCTGATACTTCCTTCAATGATTCTGTTTATTTTTCCATTTTGACCTTTTAGTTCTGGTAGATGTCAAATTATTCACTGGCGACAAGGTCATAAAGCCGAATGCCACCCACCTGAAACGTCTGATTGGTCTTCAGAGAAGGAAAATGATTCTGAGGACAGGTTAGCAAACAAACACGAACACCACTCTGGAAGTTATGACATTGACAACAAATTCGATACTGAAAATGGGCAAAATGTAGAACCAAATAAGGTCTTGTATGAAAAACTTACATTACCCAACTCTGGTTACTCTGGTGGTAGTCCAAGTCAAAAGGATACTAGTGTGGAGTTACCTACAGATGCGAATGAGAAAATTTTAACTACCGAATTTTCTGATACCACATTATATGAATTCCACCCTTCCACATTAAACACTGAATCATCTATTGATGCCTCGATAAGTGAGAACAGTAGTGAGTCTTGTTCCCCACGATCTGATGGATATTTGTCTCCTCAAAATTCCTTTGACAAGGATAGTGCTACATCTAGAGTATCAATTGTTGATCCAGACAAGCAATTATCTCCCAACTATGCTCATTTGGTAAACTCTGTTGATAAGTTTTCTAAACTAGAAACAGAAAATCACCCAGTATTCAGTGGGATTGATCCAGAGTATGATAATCCTTCAAGGGCTACTAAAGATAGAAGTATAGATGGGAGTTGTGAAGCTGTTTCTTCCAATATTCAAGAAAATAATGGAAATTCTATTGGGTCAAAAGGTGATGTTCATGAAGACTCCGTCCGATCTAGTATTAACGGAGCCAACAACAAAAGATTTTCGGAAAGTCGTTCATTCCTACAGTTTTCATTCAGCTTGTCTGGAGGTACTTCTCCATCCAATGCACAAGTTGCTCAAGTAAATGAAAATATTGCGGATGGTAGTCTTCCTACTGCTGGGTCTACTTTGCTATCAGATACCAATGTTGAATCTTTAGATGTTAGAAATTCCTCCTCAAGTTGTGAAGGGTCTCGAGATAGCGATAACTCCATTAAGGAATTGCAAGATCACCCTGTAGTTAATCCAATGTTATTTTCTTCAACCAGTCCATTTCCCGTTGTTCCTAAATCTGAATCAAGGAATGTTCCTGATTCAAATACTAGTACGTCAGCACCCTTTAAGTCCGAAAGGTCATGCCCAGTTTTTGTCGAGCCGGCTAACACTATAAATATTTCAAAGCATAGTGGTAATGGGTCTTTAGTAGATGATTCCAGTGTTCATTTGCCTTCAATTATTGGAAGGGAGTCAGTTCCTCCTAATCAGTCTAGAAATGTTGATACCATACAAGTTGGTGCTGGTGTTTCTCCTTTGGATGCACACTTTTCGTCCAAGTCGGTTTATGGGTTTAGACCTCTTGCTTATAAGGAGCTTGGAAGATCTAAATCGATTTGGAGTGATGTAGCTAACAACAGTGAGAATGCTGGAAAGTACAATTACAAGGTTGTTGACTTGTTTATTTTTGTCTGAATGTAATTTGGTTTGATTGGCAACTTGAATAATAGTTGGCTTTATACAGGGACTTTTTTCATATGAGCTGTTTGTCAATATATATAATTGGAAAAAAGTGGAGCTCCGACCATCTGGCCTTGTCAACTGCGGGAACAGGTAGTTATAGTTACCATGCTCTTTTTTTTTTTTGATATCCATGACTGTCCGAGTTAGCTTGCGTGCACCTCGACTAATGTCACGAGACATACCACCTGACCCTTCAACATTTGAATGTCAAGGAAATTCGTAGGAAATTAATTTATAGGTAAGTAGCAACCATGGATTGAATCCATCACCTTAAGCACCTCGAAGGCCCTCTTTCACCGCTTGAGCCACTTCATGATGGTTACTATGCTCTTTTGTTAAATTATAAAAGTTCGCAAGTTCTATCCTTGACAGCCTATATTGTGCAATTTTCACAAGTTCATAGATCAATTTTTAAATATTTTAGCGTCTAGTCTTTTTTTATTTTTTTATTTTTAATTCTTTTACTTTATGCAGCTGCTATGCAAATGTTGTACTCCAGTGTTTGACATTCACTCCTCCTTTGACAGCCTATTTTCTTCAGGGACTGCATTCTAAAGCATGTATACAAAATGCCACTTTTTAAAATCACTTTGTATCAAGTTCTACTCTACAACAATAGAACTAAATTTAAAGGACTTAAAATCTTTTTTTTTTGTATCAGGTGCAAAGGAAAGATGGTGTTTTTCGTGCGAGTTTGAAAGTCTAATACTTGAGGCAAAAGAAGGCAAATCTCCTCTATCCCCTCTCAAAATCATTTCTCAACTAAGAAAAATTGGAAGTCAACTTGTTAATGGGAAAGAGGAGGATGCACACGAGTTTTTGAGGTTTGTTTTTTTTTTTCTAAAAAAAACTTTTCGTTCATCTCTAATCTTGATTTTATCCACTTTTATTGTTACTTTTCAAAGAATTGTGCAGTAGGGGGGAATAATGTGTTAGTTTGACAGGTGTGCTATTGACACAATGCAATCTATTTGCTTTATGGAAGCTCGAGTAAGCCGACCAAGCCCTTTGGAAGAAGAAACATCTCTAATAGGCCTTACATTTGGAGGCTACCTTGTATCAAAGGTAGTACAAGATTTGCTTTTATTAGCTAAGAATTTTGTTATGTATCCTATGTTTCTATAACTCTTTAGAACTGTTCCTAGCAATCTGAAAAGCTTGTGCGAATACTCATACTTTCGGTTTTGATACTTCACTTGCAGATCAAATGCACAATGTGTGAGAGCAAGTCGGAACGAATTGAAAGGATTTTAGATCTTACCGTTGAGATAAGCGGGGATATCGAAACAATCGAAGAGGCTCTTCAACGATTTACGAGCCCAGAGATTTTAAACGGGGACAATAGATACCTATGTAGCAGGTTATTAGATAAATTTGTTGCTTGAAAGAAGATAGATTTATTCGTGCTTTGGGGACATCCGTTACCAGTCACCATCTGTTTTAGTTTTTTTTCGACTCAAACTTTCTTTTTATATCTGCTTCATCCTATTGTCTCTTCTTCCTAATTATTTATTTGTGATTTTGATTTCATTAAGATGCAAATCTTACGTGAAGGCCAAAAAAAGGCTGTCGATATTGGAGGCTCCCAACATCCTGACTATAGCATTAAAACGATTCCAGGTTTTCTTTCAATTCATTGAGAGATTTATTATTTGCATAATTAGATAAAATTCTAAGCTTTTCTTATTTTATTTTTGTTCATCCAATATAGTCAGGTAAATTTGGGAAGCTCAATAAGCCGGTTATATTTTCGGAAATCCTAGATCTGGCACCTTATATGAGTAGCAGAAGTGATAAGTCACCCGTCTACAGGCTATACGGAGTGATTGTTCATTTGGATGTCATGAATTCTGCATTTTCCGGTCACTACGTGTGTTATATCAGGAATAATCAAAACAAGTGGTTCAAGATTGATGACAGCACGGTACGCTATCGAATTCCATTGTTCTATATTTCTGTAAGCTTTATAATCAACAGGGCAATGGTTCAAATCTGTTACTTTGAAGAAATAATGTATTGAACTAAGAAAAAGGAAAAGGAGTTGGGGGCTAAGGTTCAAATCTGCTACTTGGAAGAAATCATGTATTGAATTAAAAAAAAAAAAAAAGGAAAAGTAGTTATGGCAAAGGTTCAAATCTGCTACTTTGAAGAAATCATGTATTGAACTAAAAAGGAAAAGTAGTTTTCTTCCGTTAATCTTTCAACTTTCTTCTTTAACGACAATTTTTATTTTAATGTTTTTTAATAAGAAACATATAAACACCTTTTTTCTGTTCTGCTCAGCAACTTTTTTTACCTTTTCAGATACTTCAGAAACATTAACCATTCTAAGGGGATGTTTTTCTTGTCATGTATAAAGATAATTTAGATTGGGAATTTACTAATTTCTCCTTTAAAAATTTCATCCAAATGAATTTTTAGTAATTTCTCAAAATAACTTTTCATTTTTACTTTTCAAAATAATTCCTCATTTCTAACCACTCATTTCTAATCATTCATTTATAATTATTCAAAATATATTCTCATTTCTAAACCACTCATTTCTAATCATTCATTTTTTATTCTTCAAAATAACTCATTTTTAACCAGTCATTTCTAATCATTATTTTTTTAACTATTCCAAATAATTACTTATTTTAAATCCACATCCAAACAAGTTTTTAACTCTAACTCTACTACATAAAAACTATATCCGAACGAGTATTTGACTATAACCCTCAATTTCCAACTACTCAAAATAATTCCTGAAAATAATTCTCCAACCAAAACTTCACCCAAACACCTTCTAAGAGAAATAGAGAATGCTCCGTCTCTGTCTGCATCAGTAATATTAAGTGCTTTTTCTCAACAAATAATATTGCTTGTTCAATTGAGTGGCCTAGTGATCAAATGGATCTTAAATAACTAAGAGGTGGAGATTTTGTAGGCCTGTGGCCACCTACCTAGTAATGAATTTTCTTCGAATGTAACTTGACATCCAAATGTTGTATGATCAGGTTGAAGTGCACATTAGCTAGTCCAGATAGTCACAGATATTAAAAAGAAACAAATAATATTGCTTATTCGACTCTATTCTTTAGGCAAAGTTGTATCTCCTCTGGACTGCTAATTTGAATTACATTTTACATGGATATTACCTTCTATGATTTAACCTTTCTCGGAGATGTGACTTTCGGTTTTCTATGGTTCGGTAGGTAACGGCTATGGATTTTGAAAATGTACTAACAAGTGGGGCATACATGCTCTTTTATGCGAGGTAAACTTCGGGGCTAAAATTATTTGATCGGCAATCATTGTTTCGATTCTTTCATTATTTGACTGACAGGTAACCTTGCAGATACTCACCTAGGGCCCCAAGGTTGATGAGAAGCAAAATTATGGCTGATTCCAAAGGTGGAAGCATTCCATCTTGGATCAGTGGAAGGAATACCTCATTTAAGTCAAGTCCCAACCCCACATATCCTCATTCCCAGAACTTCAATATCAACAACAACAGTTCTTTGAATGATCCTTCAAATATCAGTTCATTTTATCGAAAATTCCACCAGCTCCAGAAGCTTTTGGAAGACGACTTAATGAGCGACAGTTCTTCTCTTTTCAGTAGCAACTCTGATGAATGTACATGCAGTACGAACAGCAGCGGCGACTCTACGAACACAGACGACTTGCCGGAGTATTTTTATAGCAACTCTGGATATGGTTTGCAAAATTCCTCTGATATAGACGCTTCTTTGCCACTGTCGTCTTCATCCTCCCCGCTTTTGCCTGATTCAAGCCGACTTGCAACCGTTGGTGCTAGAACAACCGAGTTTCAACCTGCTTGTGCCAATCATGCCAATGAGATTAGTAATCTTACGAGGAGGCGAGAATAGAGCGGTGGGTATAAAACAGTGCCTTTGATGGAGGGTAAGGATGGTGTTTATTTGCATTCTGACCCTAGTAGACAGTGCGAAATGTAGTTAGTAATGGTAGTTGTAGAAGGGAGGGTAAAAAGGTAAATAATTGATTATGAAAATGTATACTGAGTTTAGAGGTGAGTAAATAAGAGCTTTAACTTGAGAGAGAATGTACTTAGAAAGCTAATTCTTCTTGAAAGGGTCAGCTGTTAATATTTTAACTCAGGTTTCATATAATTATTATTCATTAAGGCTATTAATAATAATAACATGCATTCATATTCTTTTTACTTTTCGTCAATGTTAGAATACTTGCTTCTCTCATACGACTATAAAAATGCCCTTATTGAAAAAAAATTCACTATGAAGTTGTGAACCTCCCGAAGAAAGAAGTGCATGTAAATTATTAGTGATAAAGCTAGACAAAAAATAACTATTTTAAACAAGAAAACTAAACTAGTACTTTTATGTAAAATTAAAAAACTAAATTGAGCTCCTTGAAAACTTAAAAACAAATTGAATTGGTAGGAAAAACCAGGAACTAAAATAAAATTTAAGCCAATATCAAAGGAAAACTTGTAAATTCATTACAAAGTTTGGATCTATATAAATAGATAATTAAGCACGATTAAATTAAAAGATAAATTTGTTTAACTTTTATGAAATGATCAAATGGTTAAAAGGGTCTTAAGAATAGGGAGTTCAATCTGGGGGGGGAGATAAAAAAGATGCAGGGTAACTTTCTAGTGATAAATCTTCTCCTTACACTTTCTATAGAAAAAATGGAATTTCATGGGTTATGAAAAGGGGTAACTTCGGTTTATTTTCAGGCCTTGGTGGGCGACCTCTTGACCGTCGTGTGATGCTAATGGTAGAGTTTGTTGGGATGCAAACAAAATTGTCTCACATTGATTAAATGAAAAAAAGGTCATGAGTATATAATTCTCAAAAAAAAAAAAGTCATGAATATATAAGTAACAACAACCATCTCTATTTATATTAGACTTTTTGGATGAAACAAAAAACAAATCGTGCATTGTCCAAAATAGACAATATCATATCAATGTGAAAATTTGGGTAGAGTTATTATCCTTATCAAACCAAAGGTGCTTGAAGGCGGTGGCGGTGGAAAAACGGGTGGGCGGAGACCACCTTTCATTTTTCTTCAATATTATCCTCAAATAACAAAAATCTTTTTAATATACATATATATTTGAAATTGAAATGGAGAGGGAGCAATTGGATTGGAAGAAAAGAATTGGGATTTTGTTTAGAAGAATAAATTTTTAAAGAGAGGGAATTGAGAGAGATCAAGGGGAGGCCGTGGGTGAACTTTGAAACAAAGTAAAGATTATTGGCGTACTCATCCAACTCTTTAGATTTAGATCTTCAAGTTCATCGACTTCTAATAAAGTTGGAAAATACAAAATGTAATACTCCTAAAAAAAAATTATTTCATTTATCTAGAGGGTGTTTGAGATCAAGGAGGATCAAACCTCAAACATGGTGACACGTATCTATCAAATGGTTTACATTTTTGCTTTTTTTTTTTAAGAATACAACAATTAGGAATGAGATCTTCGAATTCAATACCTCTTAATCATTGAATGTACACTAATATTGCTGATTCTTGTTAGCTATTTCATTTGTTGTTAATTATAAGGTCATGTCGTATTTATTGTTAAATATAAGATCATTCAAGAAGTTGGAGAATCAAAGTTCTTAACTTATGTTGAATTCAAAAGATATGTGGAATTTATGTGAGATATATTACTGTTATTCATCAAATAGTTTTTAGTCTTTTTAATTTAATATATAAAAAGAAAATAACTCTTCATAAGATCAACGATTCTGCTATACGCAGTAAATTTGTTTTTAAAATCACATTTCATTAATCCATCTGATATAATTCACTTAATGATATGTACAACTTTATGGTTCACAAAGACTTCAAACAATGCTCATTTAATCAACCATTTAATTTACACAACAATTCATTTATCAAATTGATATTATGGATCGAGTTTAAATGTCAACAACTATTCATGTCTAATTTAACATAACTTAGTCCAACTCATATGAGCCTACGTAAAGTGTTTTGTGAAGGAAACATATTATAGTTTCAAAATAATAATAATAATAATAATGTGCATGCCATGCAAACTCAAAGGATTCTAAAAGGTAAAAAAAAAACATGCAATCAACCTATAATTTGTTATAATTATTTAATTTTTAGTTATATATTGATTCAGTTTTTTTGAAGTAAATGCTTATTTTCACACAATTTGTTTAGTTTTCATCTTTTCTTAAGCAAAGATCTGGGTTCTTCGCCAGATTCTAAAAATTAAAAATAATAAATAATTGAAAGTTGCTTGTATGACCTTTTTTTTAGATTACAATATTCGGCGGTGGAAGATTGCTTTTGTTGGCTGTTTGTATGGCTCTTAGAAAAACAATTTGATTTTTTTTATTTTCTCTCATTTTTATACCATAATTTTCATCTCTTTTAAATTAGCATTTTAACTCATAGCGCAATTGCAAAAAATAATAATAAATAAATAAATAACAACAAAACAAACAAACAATTCTTATAAATTATTTCTTTTAGTTTTTAAAATATGATTTAAGTTTTAAAAACATAAATAAAAGATAAACAATACAACTAAAGGTAGAAATATAATTTATATGCTTAATTTTTAAAAGGTTTCAAAACTTGATTTTTAAACTATAATAAATATAAAAAATTGTAGTTATATCCATAAATTAATTTTAAAAAATTAAAAACTAAATTTGCACGAATTAATTTTTTATAAATTTTCTTATATTTAAATGTTGTAGAATTAGATCTTAGGTCCCAAATAACTATTTATATTAAAACGAAAAGAAAAAACTAAAATTATATAGAACTTAGGATATTTTCGACATAATTCAATTGAGTTGTTATCTTCCGAAAAAAAAAAGTGAGTTCTTTTGCAGTTAATTAGTTGTGCGACAACCAAGATTCGCATTTCAAACCCTAACACGATTTTAAAAACACCGACTTGCCACGTCAGCACATGAAAAACGGATCCTCCACCGGGTAACAGGCCCGAGCCCGTTTATGACCCGAAATACATTGGGCCTGATTCTCCACCACGGCCTTCAAGGCCCGCCTCAAGCCCACAAACTCCTCCTCTCTCCCACCGCCGCCATCGCCGCCGCTCCACTCCAACACCACCACATTCTTCGTCCTCCCGCCCAATGTCATCGTCTCGGCCCGGACCACCCGCGCCTGGATCGACCGGATCGCTAGCATCAAATCCCGGTTCAAACCAGACCGCTCATCGCAACAAACCGTCGCTCTCATTACTCTGTTTCCTTCATCGCAGTAACAAAGCGTCGCTTCGTCTTCCTCGCTAGGGAACGGCCACGAAACCGCGCCACCGTCTCCGTCTGGACTCCGCCGCGCAACCTCCGCTGCTTGCCGCCGCAACTCCTTCACGTGACTCACCACCTCCGCCAGTAACGAAGCCTTGTCCGTCTATTCAAAAAAAAACAGATCATAAAATTAATCCTAATCTCTAATCCGCCATATCCTCAAACTGCAATGCATCGTCAATTCGACATCAACAACACAAAACGCACAGATCAATCCGCGAATTGAACGATTACCTTAGTAGTATTAGGGAGGAGCGTTCGAAGCGTCGATAAGTGCGAATTTATTCGCTGTCGCCGTCTTCGCTCTGCTTCTTTATGATTTCGACTCGCTTCCGTAGATCTCTTCTCGTCCTTCGATGAATCTGTGGCATCACTTATGATCGACCATCCGGCGGCGGCTATGGGTCGTTTGACATGATCGGCATTGCGATAATTCAAACAACTGCCGTGGAATCCGTAATGACTCTGAAATGGAAGCATTATCTGTGATTTGTTCTTGATCGATTTGAATCTTCTGTTGCGATGTGAGAATTTGAAAAGTCGAGTGTAGTTATAGAGAGGAAGCCATGGAAATGGATGAGAAAAAGCTTGAAAGAGAGAGTGAAGAAATGAAACATGCAGAGTAAATGATGAAGGTGAGAACCGAAAAACGAGTGTATGTAAATGAAAAATTCGGCGATTTTTTAATTTCCTTTTCTCTACATTTTGTCTCTCCTTTTATTTTAGAGAAAAACTTTGCCTCTTTATCACTAAGAGGCAATATAAAAAAGAAGGCAAGTTTTTATGACAATGAAAAAAGTAAAAAATTTGGAGGAACAAATTTTCCCTTAAGATTGAGAGCTTATTACCAAAGCTAACTTTCTATCTAAATAGTGGATAATAGTTTAATTGTTTACTAGTAATTTAGTTTAATACTATGATCATAATTTAATATTAAAAATTCATATATAACTTTTATTTAGTTAAGTATGGTTGTAATTGTGTGTAAAATTTGTCGTCCTCTTCTTTAATTTGTAGTTAACAAAAAAAAACTAAATGCAACATGTCATTTTTTTTACTTTGTTTCATTTATATGATTTTAGGTGTTTGTTTTTTTCGCTAAATATTCAAAAGACTAATTTATAAACTATCCATTTATTATATATATATATATTTTTTATTTATTTATTTATTCTTTAAAAAATTTCAATATTATCAATTATGTCTTGAAATAATGTAGCAACTAATTCTTAAATAGACTCTTACTCTTAACTTTTTGTGGAACTTTCTAATAATTACTTCCTATTTTTAAAATTTTTATGATAGATCAAAAGTAACGATACATTTTAAACCCAACTTGAACAATAACATTAATATACCTATAAATAAATCATGAATTTGAATGTTTTACTCTGAATTATTGTTGAATTAAAAAAATACTTTAAAAATATATATGAGAAATGTTATATATATATCTCTTTAAATTTTAGTTTATTCAAATATCAAATGTTTTTTTAATACAATTTGGGAAAAGGAGAATAAAAATAGATTAACACAAAACACACCACTGACCAATTCAGTATCCAAATATCAAAGGTTGAGTTCATTTAAGAATATCAAATATCGAGATTTAATTACCAATATGATTGAATAGACCATTGAGATTTGATGAGAAACATATTTTTATGACACAAATTAAATATGATTGAATAGACCATTGAGATTTAATTACCAATATTATATAT
>JBBMKA010000015.1:8762735-8783997 GCA_037833695.1 Sechiopsis laciniata
CAAAATGTGATATTTGAAAACAAAAAACAGTTATCAAACATGTTTTTTGGTTTTTAGTTTTCAAAAACAGAAAACTACAATGAGTTATCAAACATATACTGTTTTTATTTTTTAAAACAAAAAACGAAAAACGAAATGGTTATCACACGGAGCCTAAGTTATCAAATTATACTCATAGGATTATAGCTCTCATCTGGTTAGTATTAATGCATTTTTATTAATAAACAACTATATTAATTAAGGGTGTGCAAAAAGATCGACGACTCAAACATCCCGGACTACCCAACTCAAATCTTAAAAGTTGGGTTGAGTTTTGATTTTATAGTTTTTGTTGAGTTAGGTCGATTTTTGAGTTGGCTAATTTTTTGTTCATTTAATCTAACCCAAGGTAAATTAAGAATACTATATATATTATGTGTGTATGTAAGATAAATTAATATATATGTTCTTAGCATATTTGTAAGTCTTCTAAAAAAAAATGTATTAATAAGATAGATAATAAGTTGAAGTATACTATTATGTATTTTTTAAAATATATTTATGAACGTATGAATTAAATCTCATAGAGAAAAAACAAGAGTAACATAATTCGATAACTCAACCTAACCCAACTCGAAAATTTAGGGTTAGATTGGGTTTCGCTAATACATAAAGTTGGACGAGTTGACGAATTGACTAATCCAAAACGTTAGGTTGGCCCAAAAAAATTCATTCAATCCTGTCTAACACGGATCATGTACACCTCTAGTAATTTTTTCAAACCAACATGTGCGTAATTTATTATATTAATTGTTGAATTTTGTATGTGGTGGACCCCTAAGAGGGTATGATCGATATAATTGGAGGAAGGTGAGAAATCAACATCCATGTGGCAGAAAACAAACCGGGACAGCCGTTAACAGGTTGATTCTGATGAGTTTGCAGTCTGCCTGCACAAGAGAATATAAACATACTTGTTTGCTTGCTATATGTATGTATATATCTATTGTAATGTAGCAATTATAAATATTAATAAATAAAATAGTTGGATTTTTTGGAAAACATATTAGAAGAAGATCATCTCCTATCGGAAATGTGTAAGAAATCGAAAAGAAAGTCATATATTCCGAACACTATAAAAGAAGCATTAACTTTGATTTCAAAGTACTACAGATAAAAACATTTTTAAGTTTGGTATATTGGTATGAACTTAATTAAATTTATTTTGGTGTCTAGCTTAAGGAAAGATGTGGTTACCTTATAATATATATATATTTTTGTATTCTCTTGTGGAGAGTGGACAGAGAGTGTGATTAATATGAATTTTGAGCAGAGTATCTATGTAACTTGGGTCGAGAGAGAGAATTCATTGTGATTGTTTCAATTTTTTAGAAGTTTATTTAGTTCGTGGTTTTTATTATTTCGACGTTAAAATTTTTTCACGTAAATTATTGTACTATCATTTATTGTTTTTTCGTTTGATTTATCAATTATATTTCTATTTATTCATGCAGTAACTAAAAGAAGTTTTTCCCAACAATAATATATCAATATCCCTTTATATAATCAATCTAAAATTTATGTCATCCAACATTATTTTACTCCCACCATTGCTTAAGTTTTATGAATATTTTGTTTTTTTAAATGGACAAAACTTGACCAAGAGGAGGAATTATGCATGGAATTTTAAAAGGGCTCTCGTAAATTAAGTGTTTATTAAAGACCTGTTTGGATAGAAGAATTTGTTCATGAGTTGGTCCAACCTCATGTTTGGATGATTGCGTAGGTCCAAAAAAACCCATACAAATTTTCATACACTCTACGCGATATAGTATCACTTATATTTCAACCACTCATATTGTATTTCAATCTAAACTACAATTTTCTACTACAACCCCCAATTTAAATAATGTTTTATCCTCACCAAACCACACATCACCACTCAAAATCATTCATATTTATTCAAAATCCTATATCCAAACACACCTTAGTTGTTTGGTGACTCTTTGAATAATTGAAAAGTTGGTATGAGCAGTCATTGTTTTTGAATTCACACAAAGAAAAAGATCGAGTTTGTTTAATTCACATATAGGAGGTTTAATCTCTTTTTTTAGTATAAATTGGGAGAAGTAGACCACAAACCTTACGTAAATGACTCTCAATTAAATAAGAGTCAAATATCGATTTTCATAATTAAATCAATAACCGTGATGCTAAACTTGATTACCAACAAATAATGTAACCAACATGTCACCAACCATTTCGGTTGAAGAAACTCAATCATGGAACGAACAAACACAAATCTTCATATTAATTTTTTTTTTTTTTTGAAATCAAACGGAATAATACAATTTATGGACGTGAAAAGATATGTCATAAAAAAGTTATATACTATTCATGCATGCATGCATATATGTATGTATCATATAGTCTTGTTTGTGGCCCTCTTCATCTTAATATGTACTACAACTTGTGGTAGCCATGTTGCCATTGTCAGTGTATATTCAACTGTTGATTTTAAATATGTACATGTGAATTTATGTATGATATTTAAATTAAGTAAAATTTTCCACTTGAATTATTAGTACATCTTGAGATGTCAGAAGTAGAGATTTATATACTAGCTATAATTTGTGAACTTCTTAAAATTAATTTACATAAAATATTTTTAAGTTGTTTTTTTTTTTGGTGTTAAGTTCAAGGAGGATTTTATTTATTTCATTATGTATATTTAAGTATTTTACACAAAATTATTATTATTTTCTTGGTAGAATTAATCCCATATCAATTGAACAATAGATTGAAAAGAAAAAACCTATGAACACCAACAATTGCAATAAAATGTTTTTCATATATTACAACACGAATAATGTCAATCAATAAACTATGAGATATTGACTTGTGTGCACTGTAATTAGTATGAACTACCTATAGATGGTCATTTAAAAATTTGTTTAGAAATTATTTTTAATCACTTTTTTTTCATCTTTGAAGAATGAGCACTTGTTTGATGTAGAAATATTAAGGTAAATTATAATTTAGTTTACAATTTATGAATTGTGTGTATATGTATTCTTAACAGGTTTCAATCATTTATCAAACTTAAATAAAATAATTTATTTAACCTATGACATATTTTTCATTTTCATTTTGTTTACAATTCATGAATAGTTCTACTAAGTGATACTAGTCTTTTTAAAAAAAATTATTCGCGAGTATATGTGTCCATTTCTACACATCTCAACTATCTCACATATTCTCTGATCTTATAATATTTAAATGTAAAAAAGATTCATAAAAACTAAATCATTTTCTATGTTGAGAGTTTATTCATATTTTCAATATACCAGAAACAAAATAGCAACCTAACATACAAATTGGAGTGATGTGATAGACCATTGGATAAAATAAAACAAAACAAGAAAAGCATATCCTCCAACATCAATTTTTATTGGGGGAAACTACATTATTACATGGAACATATTGAAGTATGGAGTTTGGTCAAAGATGGAGGAATAGGAACAGTTGTGATGACACTAATTGATAATTCAATGATTTTATTACACAATAAAATTGAAACTAGAGAATTGGGTTTTGTCTATTGCTTTACCCAAATTAAAGGTTAAAAAAAAAAAATTCTCAATATGGGGACAAAAATAAACAAAAATACAAATTCTCTCTCAATCACTATTTTTCAATTTTCAATATGCAAAAATTGTTTTCCAACACAAAACATACTTCCAAAATACTTACAAATGTTGCACAGGTTCTATTTTGCTAGACTAAAACCTAGCTTTTTTTGCACTATGTGCCCATATTGTGTCTATCAAAACTCTGCTATGTGGTCCCTATATATTTCTTCAATTTGCATTTTCCCCATCTTAATTATATTTTCAAAAACTGTCGTGTTTTCACTTTCATTAGGGCAAAGGCCAAAAAAGAAATTAATTTAATATATATTGTATTTGAAACTGGCAAAATGAGTCATATTATAAAAGTATGACTATAAATTAACTTAATGCAACATTTCGTCTCAATTGTTTAATTGCTGCTTAAAAGATTTTATTTAATGGTTGATTTTTTTTTTTTTCTTGATGATCCGGAAACTTGGAGTGGTAAGAAACGGATGTGAATTTTGAGGTCATTTGGGAAATTAACTCCATGACGGCTTCGAATCTAAGATCTCAAGGGGAGTACATCTTCAAGATCTAGACCCTCAACCACTATGTCGTCCCTAAGAAACTAATATTGTAGGCCCCATTTGATAATCATTTTGTTTTTAGTTTTTGGTTTTTAAAATTTAAACTTACAATAACTACCTTACCTTGGATATCTACATCTTACTTGTATTCGTAGAAATCAAATCAAAATTTATAAACAAAAAAAGTAGCTTCCAAAAACATGTTTTTGTTTTTTAAATGTGATTAGCATTAGCATACTTTTTTTAAGGGAAGATGAATATATTGTAGCTCATTTGAGTAAAAATAAATTTAAATTACAAAAACCAAATGATTATCAAACCAGATTTTAATTAATTGTAATAAGTTTAAATTAGCATCTCAAAAATATAAGAAGTCCATTTATATGTCAATATATTTGTAAAATAGAGAACCCAATAATGTATAAAAATACTAGTAAAATAACTCAAACTTCTGGTATATAAATATCCAGTAAAAAATATCATCAATGGTTCACTATACAAATATACGTATTTATAAATAAGATTTATAGCTTTGGTTAAAACAACTTAACATTTCAAAGATTTAAACTTTTGTATTTACAAAATACATATCAATATTTTCATATAATTGAAATTTTGATGGTGATAATTTAATTTCTTTGAACCTAAGAAACGTGTAACTAGAACGACAAGTCGTCCAGAAAAGAGCGACATTCTCACTTGCCAATTCTGTGGATCGTCGTGTTTCTGCACAGTTCTTCTGTAGCAATGGATTTTCGTCGTTGTGGGGTCCTCTGACGACATGTCGCCCCCACCGGAGGTTGCGACGTTTAGCATCAAGGTAACGTCATGTCGACTGTCGTAAAACTGCAAACTGCAACAGCTTCGTTTTTACATTTTAACACTTTTAACATTTTTTCTAATGAAATTATAATTATTAACATGTTTCGAGTAAAATTAACATTTTGTTCCGATATTTTGATGTTTCTTCCATTTTACTTATTGTCCTATGAATTAAGTTTAAGTAGGTGATTTAAGTGACGAAGAATGTCAATAAGATCAGTAGTTCAACGATATTAATGTACATCTAATGATTATGAGATCATGAGTTTCAATTCTCCAACTTCAAATTGTTGTAATCTAAAAAAACAATAAAGAAAAGCGATAAAGAATGAAATAATTGATAATGCAATGGAGCATATAAAGAATATTGAATGATTATAGGATAGTTTGTTACCTATATAAGGGGTATGAAATAACTATGAGATAACTTATTACGATAATAAAAAAATAGTTATGAAAATATTGAAATTTGATCACGAGATTGTGAAGGAAATAAGTAGTAATTATGTACAATTATAATAAATATAGATTATGATGGAAATGATTATTGTTCCTCCAAATGAATTATTCCTCTCCCAACTTCTTTTGAAGTTACTTTTAATCGAAATTAGTTTAATAATAATAATTTTAATCTAGTAAATGATCTAATGAAAATATTTTTAAAATAGATAAAAGAATTACATTTTTTTAAAAAAATTAACTAAAATAGCTATCATATAAACCAACTTTAACTTTTATTGAAAGGAAATAAAATTAGAAAAAAGTGTACCGAAACTAATGGTTTTTTTTTTTTTTTTTTTTTTTTTTTTTTTTAAGTATATTCAATCCAATCGTAATTGACATGTATATTTAATCTAAATATCATAAATTTAAATTTCTTGTACATTAAAAAAAATATAGTGCAAAACAATATTTTGACCATATATTTTGAAGTTAACTTAAAAGCTTTGCGCCACCACCTAAACTGTATTATGTATTTAATCGCACAACGTGATGCTTTGTCTCTGGTCCTTTTCCATGCACTTATTTACATTTCAGTCCCTTTCTATCTTCTTGCAAATTGCAAATTGCCCCCGCTCGGCTTTGGGTCTGTGATATAACTTTACTGGGCTGGCTTTTAACATCACCTTTTCAGCCCAATAATGGCCCATTTTTCACTTCTCTTGATTGTTAATGGGCAGTTGGAAAAGTCATGACTTGCGGCTTTGTTGTGGCCTGGCCCATTGTTTAACCTTTAGTTCAACTATCATTTGACACAATAATAACTAAAATTATTATTCTAAAAATAAAAGACTAACTAAAACTACTTGATCAAATATATTAATTTAATATATTGGGTCATCCCAACAAATGCCAAAAAATTTGTAATATGAGATGTTGCTTATCTTGATGAATAATAATCCATTTCAACTCCACCACGATCATATTTTGACTTTCATACATCAAACCGATCGAAAAAAATGAAGTTATAATATTTTCTCCCCTAAACATCACTAGCATGTCCCTAAATTGTGACAATACTTCTAAAGGTATTCTAGTTTAAGTGTTTTTCTACAGTTTTGAATCAGAAACCTCTCAAGGAAGCGTGTCTTGAAATTCTTGTCTTCAACCGCTGGACTTGGGATAAAAAATGACTAAATTAAATAAAAGAAAAAGACTAAAAAACTAAACAAAAAGAAAAGACTCAATTAAAATGGCTTACTTTGTCTAATTGATATGTATCATAATCATTGACATTTTTATTTTTTTAGTATAAATTGAGAAGCAGACCACAAACTCTCATACAAGTGTGTTGGTGGTGTTGAATTGACATATCTAATAACGTCATCAATCTTTTCGATCGTTGTTATTTTTGTTTGATTTTAGAAGAATGAGACATCAAAAGTAATTGATGGATCCCTGCCTAATATAGGCATCATCGAGCAGAAAAGGAAAAACAAGATAAAAAAAAGTGCTTTAAATTAAAATCCGGAAACAAAGGCGTGAACCAGCATCCAGCCAGCTGATTAATCTCAATCTGGAAACTATAAATCGCTCCATTTTCAGCAACCAATTTAAAACTTTACATCTTCATTCCGAATTGCAAAAATGTCAAAACTCACTGAGTCTTCTTCTTCTTCTTCGACTCGTTTCAACTCTCAGCGATTTCCCCCCCATCTCGCCGTGATCAAAGGCTTCGAAGTCTACGATTTCAACGAAGAAGACGAGCGTCCCGAATTGTTCTCCATGAAGCGCCTCAGAAAATTCAGAAACCCTAATCTCGAACCCAATCCTGGTCTCAAGTATGAATTTCATGAGTGTGGTAGGTATAACTACGTTTTTTTAAAAAAAAAAAATTGTCTGCTAATACTTGTTGGAGATAGTTGATTGGATGCGAGTTTTTAATTTTTGATGTAAACGGAGTATTGTGTTTCTGCAGTAGTTGATTTCGGGGGGTTTATTTGGAGTTGCGTGTAGAAATTGATCATTATATTGGTTCTCTTACCTTTTTGCCCTAGGAAGATCGTGAAGTAGTCTGTAGAATGTTAATCGGTTATGACTTGTGGAGTTTTGTTCGAATACAGATGAATTTGGAACCGATTGATTGGTATCTCAATGAATTTCAATATTATTTATGGCGCCATGTTAATCTTATCGGCATTATCGCCGATTTCTGAAAATCACTTAGTTTCGATGGGGAATTGAAGTGAATATGTGGTTGATCAAGGGAGTTTGAGTGCGTTTTCCCTCATCCCTCTGCGGCTAACTACTGATACATCGCCAAGAGAGGCAATTAGCAATGACTTTGATCACTATGGAGATTTTCGTCTGAAATAGGATTACTGGAATTATTTGTGCTTCATTTTTCATTATTGAACAGCAAATGTTTTTACTCTGATATCATACGTCATGGAATTTTTTCTTTTTTCGTGCATGTTTGAGGATATTGTTCATCTTGCATTCTTAATACTTGAAAACAAACATTACTTGTTGTGATGTGATGTTTGTCTATGCTGTTGTGCTTTCTATCGGCCCTTGTCCAAGTTATCATTTCAGTTTTTTTGGGTGTGCCTTTTGTCCTTTTCTGTAATGAATCTTGGTTCAACAATGCTACTTCAGAACTCAGTAATCTAAGTTTTTTTTTTTTTTTTTTTTTGGTGTTGCTAGCATTGTCAAATTTAGTTTCTTTGTTGATGGTCGTCCATTTAAATTGATGAACACAAATTAACAGTGGCCCATGGATTCATTGTTGAAGGGAAGGAGATTGAAAATCCACATAGGGATGTTGATCTGGACGAATGTGATCGTGGTTGTGACGATGGTATTTCACATTTTCCCTCGGGTACAACTAATGAGATTGTGGAAGAAGAAAAATATAAATTGGATTCCAATACAGATTCTAAATTAACTATCCATTTACAAGATATGTTCGTGAACGTTGGTAATCATGTAACAGGAAGCCTTGGCTCTGAACTTGGGGAAATTGGATCAAGCTCTCAAAGTTCTATTCTGGGATTAAATTACACTCTTCCTGAGTTTTCTGCTGAAGTACTTTACTCTCTGCTTTCTGAAGATTATTATTATTATTTTAGAACTACCTTATTTTCCTTTAAGATATATTGGAGTATTAATCATGTTCAGTTAACACTTCTGCTTTCAATTTACAGAGGGATCAAGTTGATGCACTCTCAGATTCTAATGGAAGCATCAAAGGGAGTTCGCCAATGAGCTCGCCTTCGGAAATTGTAGAGGATGGTGGTATGTTCTGTATTCCGTGGTTACTTCAACATTCTTTTGCTTGTTCTTTGATAGAGAAAAATTGCATCAACAAGGACGATTGTTAAAGGGGACTGATATTTCATACCAGTCCATTTAAAAAAGATATTTTCATACCAAAAAAGAAAAAAAGTAGTTGGAAAGTTAGAAAAAAACTCTTCAATCAATTGAAATGAACAGTAAGGGTATATTATTAATAGGCTTGTTAGTAGCAATCAATGTTGATACCTTACCACTCTCCGACCTCTTATTACGAGAAGTTTTAATTTTCTCTCTCTTCATATTGTTCAACCAATGGCCATTACCCAGTTCAAGTAGAAAAAAGAATTTTGAAAAAACTACGTTTCCCCCTTTCGTTTGAAAAATTGGCCTACAGATCTTCCACTTGGTAACCAGCCTGTAGCAAACAGAAGTTTCCAAGTTTTGCTTAACGCATAACTTGCAAAAGTTGCACCAAATAAATCTTGTCCTCAAAAGAACTCTCTGATAACTTACTCAAATTCAATGTTTGACCATGAATTTTTGGACAATTTCAGATTTGTTGAATGGGAAGTCTTCAGATAAATGCTCATCTGACAATGAAATGGTAAGTTTCTTCATTGTGACGATTAAAAGAGTAAAAGAAAAAGTCCACTCGCATCTGTCTTAAATTTTTTCTTAAAATTTATTTCCATTTTGCATTGTTGTTTACTGCAATTCGAGGACTTTTGAAGTCTAACTACTTTTATCAGAATATATGCTGTTTGAATGTTCATGTTGTTCATATATATTATGAATTCGTATCATTGATCTTAAAGGAGACTACTGTTTCCTGTATTCTCGAAGAGTGTTTGAAGGGAAAAGCACGGGTTAGGAAGAGAAGAAAGAATTGAAGTACTGAAACATTATGCATCTTCTTTATCTAGTTATTTTTGTAACTATAATTCTGAGATGTCTAATTTCAGTTGGGGAGCTTCTTCCTTTTATTTTTTCTTAATATAATTATTTTATTTACAACTTAGGATGGCTGATTACTTCAGTGGAATATATTTCTTGGTTTTCTTATGATGATTATCATATCAATTCAGGCAGATTCTACTTCTCAAATTTTATTGTCCAGAAAATATCACGTGGCATGAAAGAAATAGAACTTTTCTTGAATCATGATTACATGGTGTAAACAATTTTCTCATTTTCACAATTATAGCTATGTTATCGTTTCCCATTAAAAAAACAATTATAGTTATGTTGTCTCATTTTGAACTGGAGATATTTTTGTAATATACTCCCTATATATATATATATATATATATATATATATATATAGTAAATTTGATAAATCAATGAAATTGTTTCTTATCTTTAAAAATATCATTGTCCAGAAAATAAGCCTTTGGGTACTGAAGCTTTTCTCCGTTCAATTTATAGGATGATCTTAACCAAGTGGTTGTTCTATGTCCTGATTATATTGTATATGGAGATTTTTACTGTTCCGGTCCTCTGTTAACCTTTTCACATAAAGGAATCAAAATTAATGGTTATGCTGATAATGGAAGCGATGAGCTCCTTAACCTTGAATGGAGAGTTGATGATCTCATTGATATTAAGTGTCAGCAGTTTCAGAGGGTGAGTGCTTATATCTTTTCTTTATAAACTAAATTGCATGATATTTGTGCTCTCCTTGCCATGAATTGCCAGTTTTTCATTTGGTATACAGATTGAATGTGTGACGATCAAGCTCCATGTTGTATCAAAGGATGTTGGTAAATGTGATAATGCATGTGACGCTTCTGGTCAGTGGACTTCTGCAATACTGTATCGAGTTTTTGGAATTAGATTTCAGTTGCTTAAATATTTGATAGTATTTCAATCTATATTTTGCTATTTGACATATCTCGTTAAAGAAGCCAGGCACAGTTCTAAGTATCCTAAAAAAATTCAATTACGTTGACATGGCTAAGATATCCATCATGGGCTTTCAAGTGGTCAAGAAGGTCTTGAAGAATCCAAAGATTATAGGTTTATTCCATGATGACTACTATCTAGGAATTAATTTCCTATGGAGTTCCTTGACAACCAAATGTTTTTGAGTCGGACAGTTTATTCCGTGAGAATAGTCGAGTTACGCATAAGCTGGTCAGGTCACGCACGGATATCGAATAAAAAGACCTAGCTAAGATAATTAGTAGGTTTAGGACATAACTTATGGCCTGGCATTTAGATTCTTTCGGACATCCTCATTGGTTTTTTTCTCGTGTCATTTCATTAACGTTCTCAGTAACTTTATGATAGAAATATTTCTTGTTTTACTGATTCGTATAGCCTTTGAACTTGGTTTAGGCATTAAGGAAGTGAAGATTGTTCTGGTTGATTCTTGCTGGTCTGAGAAACAACAAAAAATCAGATCCTTGGATTCCAGATACATGGCTATTTGGAATATATCTCTCGAGTAAGTTTATATGGGTTTCTTGGTTATTATATTGTTGATCACTTTCCTATTCATTATATTGTTGATCACATGTAATTTTTAGAAATAGAAGGTAGCGTTGAAACATAATTCACCAATCAATCAAAAAATTTAAATTCACGAATTGGGTAAATTTAATTGTCCAACCAACACACCCTTCACTTGTGGGCTTGGAAATGGAAATTTGAAAACACCCTTCTTTTGTGGCGAAGGGCCTTTAGGGAGAAAAACAATAGATTTTTCAGGAGTGAAAAGATCTTGTGCTGACGTTTAGAGCCTCACTAGATTCTATGTTCCTCTATGACACTGACTTTTGTAATTGTTATCATTTTTATAAGACCTCCTGCTTTGATGCCATGTCGAAACATGTTAAATCACCGATAAACTCAAAAGTTTAAACGGATGAATTGTGGTAAATTTAATTATATCAACCAATAATTATTGATTTAGGACTATGTCTATACAAAAGTTTATGTGGCATGTCTTAAAGAATTATTATGAGCTTTTTTTAAAAAAAAAAATTTATAAACCAATTATCATGAGTTACCTTCTTCATTTCATCGTTGAAACAGCTATGCATTGGTTGCATTCTCTAGTGAACTTTGTTGTGATTCCCCTTTATGTACATTGGTGTGGGACATGTGGTGTCCCTTGTTCAGTGATTTATTGCTAACCTCT
Source organism: Sechiopsis laciniata (assembly GCA_037833695.1). Lineage (NCBI taxonomy): Eukaryota > Viridiplantae > Streptophyta > Magnoliopsida > Cucurbitales > Cucurbitaceae > Sechiopsis > Sechiopsis laciniata. The sequence continues at coordinate 8,774,618 of JBBMKA010000015.1, forward strand.
ATTATGTCTTATAGTGCCAGCATGGAGACCGATGATGATGATGTAGGTGGAGGGAGACATTATTTTCCCAAGTGAGTGGAATTTTCTACTTTTTGTCTTTTAAACTAGTCTTCATGTTTGAAAACATTTGATTAGCTTATTCGAAATTCATTTGCATCTACTTAAATTATATATTTTAACTTTGAGTAAAAGATGGATGTTTGCCATGCTATGAGATTCAAAATGTCATGCATGCAGAGCAATCTTCTTTCACCTTTCATTTTTAATTGTAAAGTATGTTTTCTTTTATTAGATGACCAATACATATGAACTTAAGTTATTACCATTACTACTTTTTGAGATTGGCCGTAGCCACCATTTTCAATTTATATGAGTCTGTGTGCAGCTTTGATGAGCATTTCGAAGAAGTTGTCTATCCCAAAGGAGATCCAGATGCCGTTTCCATTAGTAAGAGGGATGTTGACTTGTTGCAACCAGAGACATTTGTCAATGATACAATCATTGACTTTTACATCCAGTGAGTGAGATTATATATTGATTACTTGTAATCATTGTTCAAATACCATTACTATCAGAGGGTTTAGGGTTTTTCAGTTTTTTTTAAAGAAGTGCTGATCCACACCGCAATTCTTTTACTTTCACCATATCTTTTCTTGGATAACTGGTTTTCATATTTTTATAAACTTTATTGCAAATATTGGATACGCTCTTTCTAAATTGAATTGATTGGCAGGTATTTGAAGAGCCAGATAGACCCTAAGGAGAAGCATAGATTTCACTTCTTTAATAGCTTCTTCTTTAGGAAACTGGCAGACCTTGATAAAGATCCATCAAGTGCTTCTGATGGCAAAGCTGCTTTTCTTCGTGTTCGAAAATGGACCCGGAAAGTGAATTTATTTGACAAAGATTATATCTTCATTCCTATAAACTTCAAGTAAGCTTTTTCTCTTCAGGAAGTACTTTTGCTTTTGATAAGCCAAACATCACTGGAATTGGATATATATTTCAACTTTATATGTTTGGTACAACAGCTTTCATTGGAGCTTAATGGTCATATGCCATCCTGTTGAAGTGGCTAGATATAGCGGTAAGTTCTTCATTCATTGGGCCTATTTGTGTCTCCCATCAGTCTTAACTTCTGTCTTGTTACAGATGAAGACCTGTCGAAGTCAATGAAAGTACCATGTATATTGCACATGGATTCTATTAAAGGAAGTCACGCAGGTCTTAAAAATCTCATTCAAAGGTATTTCTTAGTTCTTATAGCTTTTTATTAAGTTCAGTTTATTGGTGTGATGAACCGTCTTAGTTATCCGAACAATGTCATGGTTAGTTTGACATCGCATCTTATTTTTAATTACTCATGTATAAAATTAACCTCTTTCTTACTGTGAAGTTCGATGAAGACTTCAGAAGTGTTTTCAGTATTTTCCTTCATTTGTATATTGCAATTAATCACTTCTCATCACTTTTTTCTTTTCATGTATGAATCGATTTCTGTTTCCTATAAAGAAAAATAATTATTTTGTTGCTTTTTATTTTTATACTTTTGTTATTGCTCGAGTAATATGTGTGTATATGTTTTATTACTATATTCTTTTGTTGCTTTTGTAATATACTTTTGTATCCGAAGAGGGTTTGTCCTTACACAAGGCATCAGGAGAACTTATATGTTGTAGCTCGTGCTTGTTTATGAATGCAGTTGATTTATGTTCTCTCTTATTAGCAAAAAAAATCAGCGGAAGGGGAAAAATTACTGTGGAACGTTGTCACCAAGTTTCTTCTCTCAGTAAAGCGAGGAAAACCTTAATCTTTTTCCGTCACTGCTCCTTCTCCACAAGTGGTATTCTCTTTTGCAAGATTAAAGTTTAGCCTCTTTCACGCAAAGCCCTGATGACTCTAGTACACACCATCTTCTCCTTGGCTATCCATTCAAAAGAAACGGAAGAGTCCTATGAGAAAGTTCTAGTAAACAAAATGTCGTTGGAGTGTTGTTGAAAGAAATTTATTTGAGAGACGAATAGAGAAAGCAACGAAGCTTAGGATTCCATATGAATGTCAAGGTTTCACTGTATATCACCATATCATGCTCAATCTTTTCTTGTATTACAAATTTTTTAATCAATAGAAAGTGGAAGAACTTTTGCACTAAAATGTTCCCTGGAGGGGCGTGGCCACGTTCCTTTGATGTTTCTCGATGCCTGGCTTATAGACGGGAGCGAAGTTTTGATTTTCCGGTTTCAAAAGAAAAAAAAAGTTCCCTGGAGGGAGGAAGCGGAAAGTTGGGTTGTTACTATTTGATATTAGTAGCTTGAAGAAGGATTATTCATGAAGTTGAATTGATACTTGCAACCTTCATAGATTGGCTTAGTGGTCAAGATGGACCTTGAAAAACTAAAAGATGAAGAGTTTAATCTATAATGGTCACCTACCTAAGAATGAATTTTCTATAGGTCTATTTGACATTCAAATCTTGTAGGGTCGGATTGTATGTTTCATGAGAATTGTCGAGGTGCGTGCAAACTTGTCCAGACACTCATTCGTATCCAAAAAAAAAAAAATACTGCAACCTTCATGCCCAATCTTGCGATTGAGAGTCCAGGAAAAAAAAAAGAAAAGAAAAGAAACTAACATTTATCGTGATATTCCATCTACCGGAAAACAGTATTCTTTTGATTGATATTTTAATTTTTATCCTGTTATGCGTTCCTCTGTCTCTTCTTTAAAGATGATGGTAGTTTCCCATCTCATAAAAGAAGGTTTTGTAGTAATTCATGATACTGTCTGTTATCCTTTCTACTTTTTGGCCTTTGCGTGTTGTTTTCATTATGTGTTATAAAATAAGCCGTCTCCAATGATTTTTTCCAGTAATTATTATTATTTTTTCAAGCTCCTTCTTAATCACTGGGACCTCGTAATGATATGACAGTTATTTGCTGGAAGAATGGAAAGAGAGAAACAATGAGACATCTGAAGACATTTCATCAAAATTTAAGAACCTTCGGTTTCTTCCACTCGAGGTATTTTCTGGCTGTTAACTTCATTTTATCGAATTAAGAACTTTCGGTATCAGGATATATACTCATGCATCTGGCTCCTTTATTGGTAACACATGTTGTATGATGTTATTGTCCTACCTTCGTTTCTCTTTATCTTTTCGTTTTTCGGGGTTGTCTTACACGTGTCCTACATTTTTCATGTCAGCTTCCGCAGCAGGAAAATTCATTTGATTGCGGATTATTTTTGCTCCACTATCTAGAACTCTTTCTGGCAGAAGCTCCCCTTGATTTCAGCCCGTTCAAAATCAACAAGCTTTCGAAATTTGTAAGTTGTCCGCTTTGCACCTTTTTTTGTTGGAAAATTTTCGAGTTTTGTATTTTTTAAATACAATAATTTTTTAGTTAACTGTCTTGACCTAATAAATTTGTTTTTTCTTGCAAAATATAAATACCAGTAAGAAAATAACCTTTACGGATTAATTTCTAAGTAGGTAGTCACTATGAATTTAACCCACAACCTAGGTCCCTTAGGTGACTTTGAGATAGACATAGATTCACGAGAATGGGTTTATAACTTCGTATGGTCTATCTCTAATTTATAAATGCTTATTTCTAATCACTTTGATTTTCCTTATTAATTCTGTCCAGTCCTGTCTATTTCATTTCTTCTCGATCAAATCCCTTTCCAATTAGCCTCGAAGTCTTTGTCCACGTGCATCAACTTTTTATTCTTTATCTTTCTGTTTTGTTAATTGGACTAGCGGTGTGAAAAGATGCCACCCTCACAATTGAAAGCATTATGACTCTCAGATCACCTTGACACGGGGTGCTCACGTGACTCGTACTAAGTACGGCGTTCTCATGTGACTCGTACTAAGGAGGTCAATTGACACGTGTCACAGTTTTGAGATAAAATAAATTTGAACATTTATTATTATTTTTTTTTGAAAGAAAATGGAATGTTAGAAAGACAAGATAGCTTTAAATTTATGGTTTCCTTTTATCTTTTGAATTAGACGTTAATAGTTTGATTGTTTTTTTTTTTTAATGAATCTCTCCAGCTTAATGTGGATTGGTTCCTACCTGCTGAGGCTTACCTCAAGCGAACTTTAATTCAGAGATTAATTTTTGAAATTCTTGAAAACCGAACTCGAGAAATGTCCACAGCTGCATGCAGTGACGAACTCCCGTCTAAATTTCCATCAAAAAATGAGGGTGAAGAAGCTGATGATGTGGAGTTTGTTCCGGAAAGAGGAAATTCAGCAGTGACAAGCAATCACAATTTGTCAAGCTCCCAGGCTGTTGATGGGATTGAAATTACTTTATTATCTGAATCTTCGAATAGAAGTAACCACTTCATTGATGGTTCTGGTTTGGTTGTCAGAGAATTATTTGAACCAGGCGCATCTAATGGATCATTACTTGGACACTGTCAATCTATTGCCCAGACATCATCCTATTTTGATGCAAATGGTGCAGAGCTGGAGGTATGTTATTCTAGCTTCTTTTATTATCAAAGAAAATTGGGAACTTTACCAGTTTTAAAAGGCTTGCTTGTGCGCGCGTGCCTAGGCTCGACATTCCGTGGAATATATGACCCATGCTCCTTTAGGTTCTTTAAATTTCATAGATGACGTAGCTATTGAAATTAATGTAGTCAATTATAGGAGAGAAGGTGCAAATCTAGCTCTAGCGTTCAGGCACCTTGCCTTGAGCCTTAAATAGGCGAGGCTCAAATAAAAAAGGCGCTTGTGATTAATTACATGAAATAAGTTTTACTGTACAAAATTCCTTTGTCTTTTAGATTTTTTTTTTCATCTTTAATAATTAAAAAATTAACATTTATTAACTTTTCGAGTTTTATAATTCCATTCCATGCTATTTCTTCTATATCATATGCATAGTGTGTAAAGTTTGGACTTGTTTTACGTCTAAGCCCCAGTAGGTTATTTATCTCGAGCTTTTAATTATGATGTTTTGTATTTATTTCCTTTATGTTCTTATGGGATTTTATATCTTGAGCATTAGTATCTATCATCATCTTCTTCATCCAAAATCTTTCATCATCTTAATGAAAAGTTTGTTTTTTATTTTAAAAATAAGCATTTCACATCATATTAGCACGAATTCTTGATTTTAGTTTATCTTTACAATCAATAAAAGAAGCAAAATGATGCAATCTCTTGCACATTGTTTTTGTATATTGGATTTTTTTAGTTCAACTGGGTGGGGATCCCAATCTCTGATCTTCGCCTACAGATCTGATGCTATAAAATCTTCTCACTCACAGGAAGATGCAGATGCAGATGCAGAAACTGGAGACCGTTTCATGTTCTTGTCTTCAAAACAAGATGGTTTGCAGCCAGTTGATGCAATGACATCTCAAGCTTGTCGTTTTCCATGTTCATCGAGAGGCCTTGAATCCGAGGCTGCTTTTGAGTTATGCATGTTTATTCAACCCGATCACAGCACCGGCATTGCCTTGTCTCCATCAAGTCAACCAGATAATTTGGAAGATTTGGAAATCATTGGGAGTTGCAATGTTAGGGAAGCAAGTTCCGGTAACAAAAAAGAAATGAACAGAAAAAGGCCTCTTCCGATCGAGAACCTTGAACCCGTAGCACAATGCCCTACTTCTGCCACTACCACGATACAAGATGTCGATTCAATGATATTTGTAAAGAGACTTGCATTCCATCATCATATCTAGAAGATGTGACGACCGAAACAAATGTCGAAGACGACGACATGCTGGTGGTTACTGAGGCAAACTTACACGAGCAACCCCCTGCCAAGAAACCACGGCATTTGTCGTTCACCGGAGAAGCGAAAAACGGAGTTGGAGAAGGTTTGTCAAATGATGCAGACTCATAAGATGAAAGGTTGGTGTCTTCCTTTTGTTCATTTTTGTAAATGATCTTGTCTCACTAGGGTTTGGCTTGCCTGCCATTCTGTCAATAGTGTTTTGGCTCCAATAGCAACTTAATATTAATACCCATAGAAAATTCAATTGGGAAATGTTGATGTACCCATTGGTAGTTATATCAAGGATTGGTCTTAATTCTACTCCAGCTCCAAGATCACACAGTTTTTTTTTTTTTTTTTTCTCTTATTTTCTACTAATGTTGCCAGTTTTTTTATTGAAAGAATTTAGTTTTCTTTAAAACAATTTGCTCTACTGATGCAAGTTCCTTGCTAAAATCAGCTAAGCATATTGTCAATGGCCATGGTAACAAGGACATGTTTGGATGTGATTTTTAAATTGAAATGACAAAAGTAATTTCTGGTATTTTTTATCTTTGTTCATTCGCACATCGATTATTTATATGGGATAATTTGTCTGATCTTACAATATTTAAATTTCAAAAAAATTAATTGAAAATTTAATTTTAAGTAGGTGATCATCATAGATTAAATCTATAATTCTCTAAGATTCTTTTCAAGGTTTTCTAAGAACACTATCCTTAAAAAAAGGTTAGTTTTATTATTTTTCCACGCATTTAAATTTTTTAACCATTTACCCTACGAATTATAGTAAAGATTTGATTTTCTTAACTAACCATTAAAGGTTGACAATTGCACATAATGTTATGACCTTTGGCAAAAAGAAACATTATATACTAAAAAAAATTATAAAATTCACTTTGGATTCATGGCCATTTGTTTTCTAAATTTTAATAATTTTTCCACATTTAAATTTTTAGGCAAAGCCTACGAACTACAGCAAGTTTTTTTTTCTTTCAATGATATTTCATTTTTTATTCTACAACTACAAAATAATAAATAAAAACTATACTGCAAGTGATTTGTTCGTTTAAATAAATAAATAAATAAAGTGCATAGTTCAACCATAATTAGTGTGAACACCTCGATAATTGTGAGACAATTGTTCGACTCTACTACATTTTGTCGATTAATAGAAACTAAGAAGAAAGAGTCATTGTTTGAACCTATTTTACAAGAAAACGCTATGATTTACAAGACCCTAATTTGTAGCTAACAACGCACTTTTATTAAAGTCAAGCTTCTATTTAGCAATAAATACATTCAAATGAAAGGCAATAAACTAATAAAAAAAATAAAATAAAAAGTAGATTTAATTTAAATTCATGAGCTCATATACACCTAGATTGTTGATAAATGTATGTTTAACCCAACTAATGACAGACTGATCTTATTACATAAAAATTTTTGAAATATAATAAAAGGTCAAAATGCTAATGTATTTTTTTCCTCATTTTTTCCATTTTTAGGAAAGTCAACGTAATGTAGACTTTCATTGACCAACATATGCCCTTGGATCAAAATACAAACTTTTTACACTAGCGAGCCTGCAAAATGCTTGCTTAAAAATTTAGCTCTGCATTTCATTTTCGCATCGCTTAAAAAATCAGGAGAATAATTGAGAAAACTCATCAATCATTTTTTGTAGCACCTGGAACTGCTGGCATTTGGCCATCTTTCATATCTCCATTTCTCTGTGTGGATATTTCTTTTGAATCCAAATCTTCATCAATTGGAAGAGTTCTTTTGGAGCCTTCCAAGGCAACTCCCAGCACAATATTCTCCTCCAATGGTGGTCGGGTCACCGATGGCGATGCAGAAATATCAGCTTTCTCGCCACCGGGTCCGGAAGTGGAAGACGGCCTTTTCGGCGGAGTCACTCGTGGCGTATTATCCTTGGAATTCTGTCCTGTGAGATCTTTCTTTTCTGTGCTGCTTTGTTCTGGAGTATTGGTTGATGTTGATGGCTTAGCTGCTGTAACAGAGGGAGAAGTTGATTTTTTGTCATCTGTTTTCATATCAAGGTTTGATGTTGATGCAGCTGTGTCGGGGGCTTTCGTTCCTGATGTTGAGACGCCCTCTTGTTTGGTGTCTTTTTCTTCGTTTGATGAGCGAGTGGGACGACTAGAGACTTTGGATTTATCGTCGACATTGACTTTATATGATGGCTCGATAAGAAGCAGAGGACGGTTAGTTGCCCCGGTACGAGAATACATGGTCTCGGAAAATGGTACATTCTCCAAGTCAGCCTCAGCATATATTTTCTGAACTGTGCGAATAGGTGTGGCAAGCCGTGCCCTGTGATGGCTGATAACCCTTAGGAGATCCAATAGAATTGCCTCCTGCATATTTGGCAGCTGAAAGTTCAGATACTTGAATAATCCTAACATTTTGCTTGATTAGAGACCGTTTTTTAGTTAGGAATATGCTTACTTTTTTAGGGCTTTTTTTTTTTTTGAGATTACAACAATTTAAGTGAGGGGATTCGAACCCATGACCTCATGGTCTATAGGTGTACACTAATGTCGCTGAGCTACTGCTCTTGTTAAGGGACTGTTCTTTTTTATATGTCCCTCTATTCTGTTTCATTTTTTTTCTCAATAAAAACTTGTTACTTTATCATTATTAAAAAGACATTCAACATTACGAAAATGAGGTAGGAACTTTTTTTTTTGGAAAAAGGAAAATGAGGTTTTTTTTTTTTTTTTTCCTCGTACAAAAGGAAAATGAGGTTGAACTATAATAATACCCACAGCCACATTCAAGTCCTCATGAGAAATTCTTCGAAAACAAATTTAAAAAGATATCAGCTACATGAAAAATAAACAAGAACAGAAGTGTGATTATTTTGATACTGAAAGAATCTGAATATATTGCCAACCAAAACTAGCTAAATAGTTTTAAAACACCAAAACATAAGTCGTACCTTGACACACAGGTATTCTTCAAAACGAGAAGTTTTCACAAAGCAAGAAACCATAATCTGAAGGAACAAAAAAAAAATGATCAGTGCTTCATAGGGGAAAAAAGATGGAAGAATAACAAAATACAAAACATCATGTTCCAGAAAATGAAGGTGAGAGTGTATGTTCCTGTTTGTGGGTAATAATAGCAAAATCAGTTATATCTTTTTTCTTTATATCCACGAGTGTCCACATCTCAATTATTCTCATGAAAGACTATTCTCATGAAACAAACCGCTTGACCCTACAACATTTAATTGTCAAGGAAACTCGTAAGAAATTAATTCTTATTTAGGTGGTCGCCAAACATTAAATCCACGACCTTTCGGTTTTCCAATGCTCTCTTCAGCACAAAGCCAACCCCCGTTGGTACAAACTCAGTTATATCAAAATGGTAAAAGATAAAAGACAATACTATGAGAATCATAGTACTCAGTGTTTTAAAAAGCGCGCCCAGGCGCGAGCCTGGGCGCGCCCAAGCGATAGTCGCAGGCCAAGCGCCTCGCCTTGGATAAGCGAGGAGAGTATAATTAGGCGCGTGCCTAACCGCGCCTCATGTGAATCCCTGGGCGCGAAAAGGCGCACGCCCGAGGGGCTTAATTATTTTTTTTTAATTTTAATTTTCGTTATTAAA
>JBBMKA010000015.1:8784097-8809968 GCA_037833695.1 Sechiopsis laciniata
AATTTTATGTTTTCACAAAATAAATCCAAATTCAGGAAGGACAAGAAGAAGAAATTGGTTGAGGGAATGAGAGACCTGAATACTATTCCGCTACCAACCACTGCAACTCAGATTTTGGGCTGGGTTTGGCTGCCGCGATGTGGAATCGCCGCTGGAACTCGGGAGTTTGGTTGGGGTTCGGTTTGTTTGTGGAATGGGGGGTTTCTGGCAAGGATTGGCGAAGACCGGTGAAGGATTTGATTTTATTCATAAAAATGAAAGAACAAAAAAACAAAAACAGAGCTACAAAAATTAATTTTAAAAATGAAGAAGACGATGAACTGTGTTTTATTATATTTATATAATTTCTTATTATTATATTTTTGACACCTCATCACAACTTTAATATTATTTTTATTATAGGGACTATTTTTAAACACTTTGAAAAGTCTAAAGACTAATATTGGACATCTGAAACTCTAGGGACTAAAATTGAACAAATATGAAAGTCTAGGGACCAAAATTATACATTTGAAAGTTGAGAGACCAAAATGGAACAAATATGATAATCTAGGGACCAAAATAGTATTTTAACGTATTAATAATAAGACGATGTACCCAAAAAATCAATTTAGTTTTGAACTTGAATTGGCCTACATAACACCTAAATAGATATAGTATTCCTGAATCATCATTACCATACAACTTTTGATTATTAGTTTACGTTTGTGAAATCTATCAAAATAAATTCTTTCTTCCAAAATGGAAATAATAACAATTAGGCATACGTGATAAACCAATTTCTTATAATTTGATTTCATTTTCTTTATTAACAAGCATTTGTGTATTTTAGATACAAAAGATATTTTCATTGCTGGGAAATGAACTTAGATCTCCAGTTGAAAGATAGATATTCTAACCGCTGGATAACAACGGATTATTTTATCTCTAATTACTAAGAAAGTTACAAACCTATTTATTAAATTAAAATAAATAGATATGATAAATTAATATAATCAGGCATTTTATTTGAAAATGAATTCATCAACTTCTTAAAATTTTAGTCCCTTTTGATAATCTAAATTAATTCATCTATTTTAAATGGATGCAATTATAAGCATATACATTTGTGAACTAACATTTTCCAAATAAAATTTGATCGTAAGTACTTAAATAAATAAAATAATTAATTTAAAAATGCGTGAGCCACATTGAATGATTATAAACAATAAATTATGATAGCAAGGAATTATAATCTAACATACCTTGCAAGTAATTATAACATGAAAAGTATTAATGAGTATTTATTGTTATTATTTTTAAATCAATATTAATGAATATTTAGAATACAAGATAGGATTTTATTATAATAAAAATTATTATAACATGGGGGATTATTATACTTGAGATGATAAATTATGGATTAGCTATTGACCTAACCTAACCTACCATTAATCAGTCTAATCCCTAAAATTTTTTATTCATAAAACCTAAAATTTAGGGATGCTCATATTTTTTTTTTCTTATTTAACCTTTTTTAAAATTATCAAAATTCCAAGTAACATCGTTCTATCTAAGCAGTAATCAGTTCAATCTATAATGGTCATTTACATAGAAATTAATTTTTTACGAATTTCACATTCAAATGTTGAAAGGTCTGGCCGTATATCTCGTGATTTTAATGAGGTGCACGCAATCTAGTTCGAATAGTCACAGATAAAAAATATATATATATATTTGTCCTATCTAGGAATTTTGGAAGTGACTTAGTGGTCAAACGCTTGAGAATTAAAATTTGATAGATTCAATTCATGTCATAGAATCTGACGATATGTCTAGTGATATTAGTTTGAGGTGCAACCATCATAGAATAATTTAATAGTCAAAGAAAACTTTGTAGCACCTAAAATGATGAATTGAATTTATGGTGGTCACTTATTTACGAATTCGTGAGGACTATCACCCTATCACAAACTCTCCTTTAACAGAAAACTGTTTCCGGAAAACGAAAAAAAAAAAAAAAAAAAATATTAGCTCTCGCCCAACTCCGTGCCTTCATCTTCCAAATCCAGTACCCAAACCTTTGATCTTCAACAAATCAACAATGGATCTTCATTACTACAGCCACCGGAGCCAATCTCAGAGAGCGGCTCTTGCTGGGATTTTTCTTCTTCTCTTTCCATTTTTTTACCCCAATCTCTTCCGTCCCTTGGGCCGCGCTTCCCCTTCATTGTTCTCTGTACGTTCTTGATCTTGCATATCGTTTTTCCTCAATAATTTGTGTTTATTTTGTACTGGAAAATGATGATGATCTATTGCTTGTTTGCCTAATTGTTCTCCGAATTTTATTTGTGTTCAGTAACTCTTTCTTTCTTTCTTTGAAATATGAGTTCTGCGAATAATTTAACTGGACTGTCTTTTAGAGCAATTTCTCTGCAATTCTTCGTAATATGTGTTTGTTTTAATTTGTTTTGACCGCAATAGATGTTAAAAATTAAAATGAAGTTACAGAAGCTTTGATTTCTAGACCTCTTTCTTTCTAGGTATTCTTTCAACAAAAAAAAAAAATTTATGGGAAAAGCCATTTTTACCCACTTTTCTTGTGTTTATAGTCTTTTTAGATCCATAGTTGGTTTTTTTTTTTTCGATCTATAAGATGTTATTTTATATATCAGGAATGGATTTCCCCAAAACCGAGGCACTTGAGTCTGCTAAACAGTGCTTTGCATCGTATCACGGTTAGTAATCCTTAATTTGTTTGTTCCCCTCAAATCTATCTACCATTTTTAAAGATTAAAATATTTAACCATTTAGGGGATGTTTAGGGCAAAGGAAATGGAATGATTATGGGAGTGATGGAATTAACGGGATTACGATTATCTGTGTTTGGGGTAAATGTAACACTTACGAAGGAAATCATGTATGGGGTGAATGGAGTAGTATGAGGATAATTTGTTACCTGTGTTTGTGGTACATTTAATGATTATATGAAAACCATTACCTGTGTTTGGAGTACATAGAACGATTATAAGGAACAAAATATTGCTCATGGGGGAATGAATATTGGTTATAAGAGAAATGAAGAGTGGTTATGGGAGAATGAGATTATGTGGAGAAAAAATATTGATTTTGGAGAGATAAATAGTTGATTATGGGAGGAATGATTATCAGTGACTCAATTGTAGATAAGGAAATTATTCTCCATCCCTGGTTTGATCCCCTTGCCTCAAACGGCCCAAACACTCTGTTCCCCATTAAAAAAAAAAAATCCCTTGGTGAATTTTTTCTTTCAAATGGTGTTTCTTTTAATAAGTTTTGTGTTGGCATTTCAGACATCAGAAGATCAGAGAGAAATCTGGTCTCCATTGCCGAATCAAGGATGGAAACCTTGTCTGAAGCCTACAAGAACGGAATGTGAGTACTACAAGTCTAGGGCTGAATTTTGAGTTATAATATTCCTTATTCCACCCAATCACTTTGATTAATGAGCAGAATTCTTCACAACTCTTTGCTTTTCACTTCTTAGATATGGCCCCTTCCTCATATACACGCATCTGATACTATGCAGTATCACCAAGAAAATCTCAAGGTTACATCCAAGTGTTCTTAGATGGAGGATTGAATCAGCAAAAAATGGGGGTATGTAAATGTTTTCTTTATTGTTATTATTATCACAATCTTCCAAATTATGGATGAAAATGCAAAGGCAATTTCAATTCAACGACAGTTTATCCTTGAGAACCACTTGGGATAGTCTGGTGGTTAAGAGGGTTTTGGAGAACTAAAAGGTTACGAGTTCAATCCATGGTTGACACGTACTTTGGAAATAATTTTGTACGAGTTTCCATAACATCCAAATATTGTAGGGTCAAGCAGTTTATTTTGTGAGAATAGTCGAGGAGCGCTTAAACTAGCCAAGATACTCACAGATATTAAAAAAAGACAGTTTATCCTAGAGACTTCTTTAGCTGTAAAATAACTTAGCCCCCCCTCCCCCACACACCATGTGAAAGATCTGTGATGCAGTTGCTGTTGCCCGAATACTGAATGCAACATTGGTTATACCTCATCTAGAAGTTAATGCTGTTTGGAAGGATTCAAGGTACTAGTATTGAGTTAATTATGATATCTTTTTACGTTGTTCCTATCAAAAAAAGAATATCTTTTGACGTTGTAAGCATTTTCTTCTTTTTCTTCAAGTAAATAGTTGCTTTAAGTTTTTTTTTTGTTTGCCAGTTCGTTTGGAGAAATTTTTGATACGGATCATTTTATTGATGTCCTGCGGGATGATATATCAATAGTGAAAGAGCTTCCTAGTGAATACTCGTGGAGCACAAGAGAATACTATGCTACTGGAATACGAAATACTAGAATTAAAACAGCTCCTGCCCATGCTTCTGCAAACTGGTATTTGGAAAATGTCTTGCCTGTACTCCAGAGGTAAGTCATGCTCGGCCCTAGATTTGCTTATGGGTAAAAGACCTTATAGAAATAAGGTATATATAGAAACATGAATTTATTTGAATAGTAATAATATAAGGCCACCAGCTATACATAAAACAACAGTAATGAGAGGGATAAAAGGTGGTCAACCTGAATATAGCTCAATTGGTTAATACGTATACTATCGACCAAGAGATTAAAAGTTCAAATCTTGCAACCCACGCATCGTTGAAGTTGAACTCAAGTGAGGAAGAAAGGGGACGAAAAATATAATCTGAAGTGAGGTATAGCCTTCCTCATGTAGCTGCTAAGAAAAACCATGTAATAACTGTATTGATCACACCAACTGCATTTGAAATGAATTTTAGTGAGGTATTTGCTTGTTTCTTTTAAGAAATGAATTGGAATAATGACTCTTTCAATTGATAACACAGCTATGGGATCGTTGCTATTGCTCCATTCTCTCATCGTCTGTCTTTCAATGACTTGCCTGTTGAGATTCAGCATTTGCGTTGTAAAGTCAACTTCAAGGCATTAACCTTTGTTCGTGGCATCACTGAATTAGGAGAGACAATTGTCGATCGCCTTCGTTACCCTTCTAATCGAAAGAAAATAGAAGGAGCTGAGACTGTGCTAGAGGATGAGACGAGAAAATTTGGAGGGAAATTTGTTGTATTGCATCTCCGATTTGATAAGGTCTGTGCTTTCCTCAATTGGTTTAAATAGCTAATGAACTCCCTTTATTAACCTCGATGTCTCATTTAATTTCAACTGTCAATTAAAGTGTTTCTTATCCAAAAAAGAAAAATAAACCTCGATGACAGAAGGTTGAATTCATTCCATTGTTCGCTTCAGCCAATTCATAGTGCATTATTGGTCTTTTAGGAGTCTGTAAGGTGTTTCTTTGCAAATGTTAATCTTGGATAATATGGATAGTCTTGATACATTTGTGAAAATAGTGAAGTTTCTGTTAGTTTTTATGCTATATTCTTGTGTTCTTTTATTTTACCTTGGAACAAGAATCAAGTTCATTTAATTACAGCTACTCTGATATTTGGCCTACTAAAGTGTTCTACAATTCCAGTAGTATTGTGATGCCATCTCTACTAATCATCCTTGCAGGATATGGCTGCTCATTCAGCTTGTGAATTTGGTGGGGGTAAAGCTGAGAGACTGGCTCTTGCAAAATATCGTCAAGTGATATGGCAGGGAAGGGTCCCTAACTCACAGTTCATTGATGAACAGTTGAGATATCAGGGACGTTGCCCGTTGACTCCTGAAGAAATAGGATTGCTGCTAGCTGCTCTCGGGTTTACCAATAGCACACGCGTCTATCTTGCTATACACGAGGTCGGATTCCTTCGATAGTTTATCAACAAGAATCTAGAGGAGGTGTGGTTGTGTAAGCTTCTTTTAACCCCTTTTAAGGAGTCTGAGCTTTAGAGATGGATGTTACACTTTCAGGTTTATGGTGGGGAAGCAAGGATGTCGACTTTGCGCGAATTATTTCCACTCTTGGAAGACAAGAAGAGCCTTACCTCTCCTGCGGAACGGGCTGGTATAACCGGAAAGGCATCATTGTCAGCTGCAGTTGATTATTATGTGAGCATGCACAGCGACATCTTCATTTCTGCCTCGCCCGGAAATATGCACAATGCTCTGGTTAGCCCCTTGCCCTTGCTCTTGCTATTCTTTCCATGAAACTATTTGAGAAAAATGTGAGATCTAGTTGAGCTACAATCAATACATTATTCAAACTTATCTGAATGATCTTGAAGCCAA
Source organism: Sechiopsis laciniata (assembly GCA_037833695.1). Lineage (NCBI taxonomy): Eukaryota > Viridiplantae > Streptophyta > Magnoliopsida > Cucurbitales > Cucurbitaceae > Sechiopsis > Sechiopsis laciniata. The sequence continues at coordinate 8,790,302 of JBBMKA010000015.1, forward strand.
TATGTTGAATTATATGTTAAAATACCAATCAACCCAAAAGCCTAAGCTTATGGATTGGGATAAATTTAATTATATCAACCAACACTCCCCTCACTTGTGGGCTTTGAAATTTGAGAAATGCCCTACAAGTGGAATTTAATTTTAATTGGGGATGAAATGACTCGAAAGGGGTTCGAACTCAAGACCTCCTGTTCTGATACCATGTTGAATTATGTTAAACTACCAATCAACCCAAAAGCGTAAGCTTATGAATTAAGGTAAATTTAATTATATCAACCAACACAATAAAACAGCTTGACAAGCTAATAATTTGTAATACAAAACCAGTCTAAAAGTACATAATGTTCTATCTAAAGGATAATAAATAATGATGTGCTACTGATAAAATATAGTGAATTGTTTTGATATGATATAATCAGCTGGGACATCGGGCATACTTGAACATGAAGACTATAAGACCAAACATGGTGCTGTTGGGTCCGCTGTTCCTCAATAGAAGTGTCGAGTGGTCGGAATTCAGGAAGGCTGTTGTCGCCGGACATAAAAACAGACAAGGGCAGATCAGGTTAAGGAAAGAGAAGCAATCTATATACACTTATCCTGTTCCTGATTGCATGTGCCCTCTGTAAATTTTCTTCACTGAGCTTCAAGTTTTTTGGTTCCAAATGTTATACAGTTTATTTCATTGGGAAGCTTTTCCTTCTCTTGTATTTCTAAAACTCACCGTTTGACGCTCCCAACAATGAAATATTTAGCTTCTCACCATCTTTTGAAACATTTTTTTAGGGTTTGAAACATTATTGGTTGTATCAACCATTACTCAGTACACACACTCTATGATTCAATCATCATGGGTTGCTTAATAATTAAATAAGGATTTTGTAATTTATAAAAAGTTTATGGTTTATAGGTTTAATTTATGGTAAATTAACTTAAAAATGAACTAAATGTAGTAAAGACAATTATTTGAAGTACATATAAGTTATAACTTTCTAGTTAGATCATTCCTATATTTCAGATATTCAGTTTCATTTGAAACTTTAGACAAAGATGTTGTGAGCTTACACTTAATGGGCACTTGAGGAAAAAATATCCTTAATATTCATCAATCATGTGACCCCAATAATCAAAGAGTCTTCGAGATCCAAGATGTTACTATCTAGGAAACAATTTAATTTGGGTTTCTTTGAAATCCAAATGTTATTAGGGTTAAACAATATGTATCCTAAGAGCAGTCGAAATGTAAGTAAATTGACTCAAATACTCACAAAAATATTATAATGATCTAATTTTATGTTTTTTGTTTTTGAAATTTAAACTTATTTTTACTCAAATTTCCTACCATGAATTTCATCTTTCCTATCTTGTATCCATCTTTCCTTAAAAAAAAATATGAATGCTAACCAAATTTAAAAACAAAATCAAGGTTTTAAAAACTATTTTTTTAATTTCTAAATTTTAGTTTGATTTCTAAAATTATAGATAAGATGTAGATATCCAATTAAGAAAAAACAAATGATAAGGTAGCTATTGTAAGCTTCAATTTCATAAAAAAAAAAAAAAAAAAAAAAAACTAAAAACAAAATGGTTATCAAATCGAGCCTAAGTTACCTAGATTGACAACAAAGTATGTAAGATTGATGGCATTGATCTGCGATTATCAGAAAGGTCAATATGATTATGCAAAATTTTCTCCTTTTCTTCTTTTCGTCAGCGTAGTGTAGACTTTCATAGGCCAAAATGCCATTGAATCACAAGATACATACAATCTTCTTACACTAAGGAGCCTGCAAAATGCTTGCTTAAAAATTTAGCTCGGCATTCATTTTTGCATCGATTCGAAAATCAGGAGAATAATTGGGAGAAGCCAACCCTGATGCATACTGATCAATCACTTTTTGTAGCACCTGGAACTGCAGGCATCTGCCCATCTTTCATATCCATGCTATTTGGAGCAAACTCAACCCCATTCCTCTGTGTGGAAATTTCTTTTGAATCAGCTGAAGAGTTAAAGGGAGATGAATCCATATCTTCATTGATTGGAAGAGTTCTTTTTGAGCCTTCCAAGGCAACTCCCAGGACAATGTTCTCTTCTAATGTCGGCCTGGCCACGGATGGCGTTGCAGATGGCTTCTCGCCATCTTGCTTATTCTGCAAGCTTGTTGGAAGGTCAGCTTTCTCGCTGCCGGGACCGGGAGCTGAGGGCGGTCTTTTGGGCGTAGCCCCTCTTGCCGTATTACTATTATCCTTGGAATTCAGTCCTTTAATCTCATTGCTTGTTGCTGGCTTTTCTATGCTGCTTTGTTCTGGAGTAGTTGTTGTTGATAGATTCTGGGTCTGTGTGTTGGATACTGACCCTGTTGAAGGCTTAGGCGCTGCAACAGATGGAGGAGTTGATTTTTTGTCATCTGTTTTCATATCAGGATTTGATGTTGATTCAGCTGTGTCGGGGGCTTTCGTTCCTGACGTCGAGACTGCCTCTTGTTTGGCATCCTTTTCTTCGTTTGATGAGCGAGTGGGACGACTAGAGACTTTGACTTTGTCGTCACCATTGACTTTATAAGATGGCTCGATAAGAAGAAGAGGACGGTTGGTAGCCCCCGTAGGAGAATACATGGTCTCGGAAAATGGTACATTCTCCAAGTCAACCTCGCCATATATTTTCTGAACTGTGCGAATGGGTGTGGCAAGCCGTGCCCTATGATGGCTGATAACCCTGAGGAGATCCAAGAGAATTGCCTCCTGCACAAATTGGTGATTGAAAGTTCAGATGCTTGAATCAACAAAGTAAGGTTTAACAATATTAATATCCACAACCAAATTCTAAGTCCTAATGTTTTTTCTTTTTTCCATTATTTAGTGATATATATGAGTGTCAGGCCAACTTATGAAAACCTTGACTATTCTCCCGAGTCACGAGACGAGACAAATAGTTTAAGCCTATAACATTTGGTTGTCAATTAACTCTTCAAAACACATACATAAAGAAGATGGTAGAAAATTAATTGTGTGAAGCGAACTGTTCTTGTGAAACAAATTAAAGTCAAAGGAGCCAAAATACGAAGGGAGAATTCAACTGAAGGGTAAAACCTACAACAGTATGGAGAAAGTAGCAAACCTAAAAGCTACATATTAGCTGCATAAGAATTGAAACTGCGTGATTATTTGAATATTCAAAGCATCAGATTAAAATTAACCGTATAGTTTTAAAACAACAAAAAGCCCGTACCTTGACACACAGGTATTCTTCAAAACGAGGAGTTTTCACAAAGCAAGAAACCATAATCTGCAGAAACAAAAAGAATTTGTTAGTGCCTTGTCGGAGAAAGGGATAAAAGAATAATTAAATGCGGAACATCCTGCTCGAAAAATGAAAGCGGGAATGCATAGAGGAAAACTTGGTCTTTGATCTACAATATCCTAAGCGATTACAACATGAACAAATAGAAACATCTTGTCTAAAGAGATCTACAACCAGCTTAACAAACCACCAATGATCTTTGCAGCAAGAATTCTTATGAAGGGTAGTTAGTTCAACTATCACTTGCATCAATATTTAAGTTCTCCCCCTCCTCTCTGTTAATTAACACTTGATTTAACCAATCACGGTATAGCACATGTCAATTAATTTAAGAATGCAACAGAAGGAAGATAAAGAGGCAATGTCACATTATACATACCATAAGAGCCTGATTTTCAGGATCGATGTTATCCAAAAAAATTCTACGGTGTAACCTTTGCTGTTCAACTTGAGGATTTTTGGACAAAACTTTCCGCATATCAGCTACAATATACTAGAGATTTAAACCAAGTTCTTATAAGACGACAAAGAATGAAAAGAACTCAAGGTAGACAGACAGGTGCAAAAGACAAACTAATATTATTGATTCTCACATTGATTTTATTAACATCTAAGTGGCTGATGGCAAGATGAGTCTTGATACGCCAATGCGTCTTCTGGGTAAGATTCCTCACAATATTAACAGTGAATTTATGATTTGGAATATGGACTGCTTCACGATCATCGCCTCGGATTATGGTTGGCGACCACCAACCAACGTGCTTGCATTTAGAAAATGCATGTCAGAAAGGACAATCATCCACAACTTGAAGAGAAACTTAAACCAAATTGATATGTTTTTCCTTCTGTTCTAATAAAAAAAAACATATTCCATAAGGTGATGGTGATGTTAAATTATAAAAAGATGCAAACCTCAACCGTTCCAGAAACTTCATATCCATTAATCTTTGTCTGAATCCATTCATTTAACACAAATGGTCGTGTTGCATGAATCATTACACTTGACAGAAAGTTAGTAAATATCTGCAAACGTCAAAATTATGGAGTAAACTTGTATGGTACAATACCATCTAGTTAGTGGCATATTTTACTATGAAATCAATAATTGTAATGTCTATAAACGACAATGTGTAGGAAAGCGAAGGTTTACCTCACGACCAGCAAGGGTAAGCAATACAGTTCCAAGACCCCCAGCTGTGAGCCACTTCTGGGTAGAAAAACCGAGCAACTCCATGAACAATGAAAGAGCGGCAATCCAGACTGCAGAGTAAACAGCTTTCCCAGCAAAATCAAAGCCCAGCTATTAAAAAAAAAAAAAAAAATCTAGTTTAGTGGAAAATAAGAAAATAAACTAGTTTAAAAAGACGAACTCGAGAAGTTATGTAAGCACGTACGGTTAACTATGTAATTATTTTGATTTTATTTAGTTTAGTTAATAGGGTTAATATGTAGCTCTCCACCAAATTTTTTTTTCCGTGAAAGTTCGAATCAACTTACATGCACCTCAACTTTTTTCATAGGACATTCAAGCTAACCTTACAATATTTGGATGTCAAGAAAACTCGTAGGATATTAATCACTAGGTTGGTGCCCACCAAAAAAATAAAATTAGCTAACAAAATTGTTATAAAGGGTATCCATTCATAATTACTGTCCTCATTCAGTTATTCTAACTGCAATGATTAATAGCAAACAGGCATGATCTAATTTCAAGTTCGAACTTGCTAAACGTGTTCAAATAACAAAAGAAGAGATGGGAAAATGAAATTAGAAAGAAAATCATACATTTCTTGCATCATTTGAGTCATTTGATTCAGTGAAAATTTTTTGTACTTGTTGAATCAAGCTGCATCAAGGTTAAGGCCTGTTAGAATCAAAACGCATCATATGGTCTGATCACGCACAAAGAATAAACAAGGGTAAACAATCCATTTCAGAAGACTAGCAAAAAATAATGCATATTTTATTTCAAAAACATGTGATCAAGCATGAATATAGAGAGAGAGAGAGAGAGAGAGAGAGAGAGAGAGAGAGAGAGAGAGAGATTCAAATAATAGTGTAAAATTTAATTCTAACTCAACATCACTCATTCAAAACTCTCAAAGGATAATCTGAGACCCCAGAACTATGCACCTTGTACCTTGATATACAATAGGCAAATGCCAGAACAGTAGACAAACATCGAACAAAATTCAGAAGTCGTTGTTTGACGACCTGACTGGCTACAGATGGTAAAACTACTGGATCCAATGCCCTAAACACAAAGCTGCTATATTTAGTACTTATATCACCATTAAAACAAGATTAGCTAGTCCTAATAATACAGACAGCAAATAAAAGCTGACCGGCAGATCAGCGTAGCTCCAGTCCACAGCATTAAAGGCTGAACGTAAGAAGTCGTAACATAGTATGTACTACTTTTCTTCCAACTGCCATCTGGCTCCTGCAACAAAAATTCCATGAATAGTCAGTCAATCAGGTTGATCAAGTTTTTGCTTTACCAGCTCATTGAAATAAAATTATATATTAGGATCAATACATGAAGAAATAGAATCCTCCCCCAACGCATAAGAGGTCCAATACCCCAAGCAGCAAAAGCAATGATACAAGCTGCTGGAATTAATTTAAGTAACAGAGGACTGCCATGTAAAGCATCATAAGACCTGGAAGAAAATCCTTAATTAGCACAAAAGAAAACAACGTAAGATTAAAGTACTCGGTGCATCTCGAGTTCAACAACCAAGCTAATAGTCACTATTCTATCCAAAGAAATGATACAATCAACGCATGCAGAATACAGCAAAGTTTATTGGCTTATCAAGGTTAGCATAAAACATCCTACAATTTTATGAAGATGAGTAATAGCACTAAAAGTCTAGAAGTTCTCAACTTGTTCTACCATGTGGGAGAACTTCCGCACCAGATTATTAACAAAAGGAGGTTTTGGCATGATAAGTGTTGAGATATGCCTTGAACGCATTAATGCCCTGCGATTAGTAGTCGAGGGTCTCGCTGCCCGATCAGCGAGTGGAGGTGCGGGGGCAACGCCCTCATTGCGTAAACGCTTTCTGCATTGCAAGCAATCGCATTCCGCATGCGTTTAGCACAAACCGTATTCGCACTCCCAGCGTAAGCGCTTCCGCATTCTGTTGTGCGTTCCGCATGCGCTTTCTAATTTACGTTGACGCATTTTGTAATAGGGTTTAATGAGAGTGCATATATAAACTCAAATTAAACCCAAGCCGTTTATGATGTTCATTTTGTAATCTGTAATTTGCCTCTCCTTAATAAAACTGTGTTCCCTCTCTGCCTGTGGACTAACTAACACAACATTAATGAACCACGTAAATTTCTGTGTTGTTTCTTCTTCTTCTTCACGTTTTCTTTATTTTCGCATCAGTTGTTGATTGCCGTTTTCATAACAATAAGGATAGTTGATAGTGCAGTTTTTAGGGGTATCACTATGGAGAGATTTACAAGTGAGGTTTTTTTAAAATCAAATATGAATTGACTACAAGTGAGCCTTTTTTTTGGAAAAAATCTACAAGTAAGGTTTCGTAGATTGTTCATTTTAATTACTCATTACTTTTTGTGTAATTATCAATTAGATCTTATTCTTCTGGATTGGAGTCCGTTTCTTTACACCCTCAATTTTTTTTTTTTTTTTTCATTTTTCTGAATGAAAGCTCGATTTATCATAAGAAATACCTTGTTAAGACTACAGCTGCAGATTTTAAAACAGCAGTCCCAGCTCCACCACTTGATTCTAGAACAGATCGACACACAAAAACATTGGCTCTGGAAGACACGAAATACATTGGGCGACTTGCACTGCGTAAGAGATGAAGACTTCCAGGATCATACCTCTGTGAATTAAACAATGAAAGTTATCCATAACTTCAAACATTCATATGATATTGAATTCTTCATACTTCACCAACCAAGGAAATGCAAACATAGTAATTTAAGAGCCAGTTATTTAAAAAAAAAAAACATTTGTCGAATTTCAAATGCATTTCAGCCATACCAGACCGTGTGATGTAGGAATGACAGTAACATGATCTAGACGGGTCTTTCCCTTGCCACTCTGCAATGTAAGTTGAAACCAAAAAATGAAATGCCAGGCTTTAAAGAAAGTATTGAGCACATAAAACAAAAATTTATGAACGACATACAATATGTAACTTATTGCACCCATGAACACTTTGAATCCTCAGTTTATGAAAAAATTGGGTAGAACCAGGATGAACCATTGTTGGATGGAGCTTAAAACAGCAATGTGCAAGGACAGTATCGCGATATAGACTAAGCTAGTTTATACACTGAACCCGAAAAAGGGGTCCAATTATGTAGTGAGATTTCTTGATTCAGAGCTCAGCAATTTATAATAGAAGTTTAGTACCTGCCACAATCAAAATGTAATTTTAATACACAACCAGCAAATGAAGAAAACAATCTACAAACAAATAAAAACAACAATAGAAAGGTAGGAGGACAATCTACTTTCGAGAATTTAGGATGCCACGAGAATGTTAGGGAGGCCAAAAGGAGCAGAACTCCAGTGGCATCTTGTACGACCTATTAACCAAGAGCTGAAAGGTTCGAAACTCCTACCCCTAAATGTTTTTAAATTCAAAAAGAGGATGTTAAGGAGATAAAATCCACTTATTCGAATATATCCATGATATAGAAGTTCAAATTAACGACATAAACCGAAAGCAACTAACTAAAACCCACAGTAAGAAATAGTATTTGCACTAGTGGCTTTATGAAACAGTAAACAGATCACTATCAGAAAAGAAGAAGAAAAAAGTAATAATAATCAACTTCAAGGTCACTTCTTTGGGAATATTTTATTTCACATCCTGACATCACTCATCCATTAAATTAAAGTTCAAACCAAAAAAGAACGAAACCCTAATATTTTCAAAATTCCTAATCTGACGCTGAATTTCCAGTACAATACTCTAGTACAAACATTAATAGCAGCTAACAGAGGCTAAATCAAGCACACAGGTAACATTAGCCAGTAATTCATCAACATAAACAGAAATCAACTTCAACTTTACCAAGAAACAAACAGAAAAACATTCATGCTCAACTATACAATAACAGAAACGAATATGACTGTATTAATTACTCCGATGAGAAAATTAACAGAAAACTATAGAAAAACACCGTACGTATCGGATTTACTGTAAATAGAAAAGTAGCGCCGCCAGCGTAGACGCTAGAAGAAGCGGAAAATGGAAGAAGAATCCGGCAAATTTCACCATCGGCGGAGGAATGTGGCGGCAGCGTGGGGCAATCGAAATGCAGCGCCGTTGGATGATGTAAATTACGAATTATTATTTTACTGTTCAAGTTTTGTGGCGCCTGGAGCTTGGTTCGTCTTGGCGCGCGTGTTGATTCTGGTTCCCGTTTTGCCAGGCATTCAGATATTTTTTTGTCTCAAAAGTCTATCCACTTTTTCTTTTTGATTAAAAAAAATGCACCTATAAATATAAATACATATGAAAAATTAATTTTATAGTTTGAGATCTAATTTTAATTTGGTTAATGTATTTTAAAATTGAATATTTGTATGATGGATATCTTAATAATGTTAACTTTTGGACATGGTTTGTTCTTTTAGTTTATACTTTTTTTTAATTAAATTTATGTAAAAACTAAAATAATTAATTTATAAATATATTAAAATTTAAAATTAGTCTAATTATCATTTTAGTCAACATTAAATTATATAACAAATGATTTTGTTATCTGGACTAAAAGTAAGCATTGTTAAATTTTGGGTAAAATATCATTTTGATTCCTAAACTATCATGTAAATTCTATTTTGATCCCTTAATTTTTAAAAGTCTAATTTTAGTTCCTAAACTATCATTTTTGTTCTGTTTTGGTCCCTCAACTTTTAAAAGTCCAATTTTGGTCCTTAAACTTTCTAAAAAGTTTAAAAGTAGTCTTTGGGTTAGAAAAAAAAACTTAACTACAGTTAAAAATTGATGAGGTGGCAAAATAATAATAATAAAATCAATTTATCATCATCTTCTTCACTGTAGTTAAGAAGATGATGATGATAGTTCATGGACCAAAATTGTATTTTACCCTTAAATTTTTATGAATAAAAGTGTTCAATTTTGAAATATATATCAAATTAAAACTCGATCTCAACCCTATAGACTAAAAATGTATTTTTCCTATACATTATTTGCTAAAATACCATTTTGGTATATTAGTTTTGTTCCATTTTTCTCAAACTTTGGAAATTTTGATTTTAGTACATAAACTTTGAGATTGTTTTATTTTAACCTTTGAATTTTTAAAAGTCCAAATTTAATTCTTAAACCTTGGCTTGTTCTATTTCGATCCATAAACTAAAAAAAACCTTAAAATTGATCTTTAAAACTGTGTACTCTTCTTTGAAAAAAACTATCACTTTTCTCAATAAAATTTAAAAATACGAGAGTCAAATACTAATTTCATTGACTAAAATATGAGAGTCAAATACTAATTTTTAAATTCAAATCCATGATCAAGAAGTTAAAATAGATTACTACGAATCAATAGGAACTATGACCATTCCAGCCTAAAATTCTTGTTTTGGCATTTGACATACATGTGTAACCACAAGGTAAAGTTGAAAAGTATATCTAAAAAAGAGTGAATTTGAAAGTCAATGTGTTGTGCAGCTTCTAGACAATGAAACGGCGTCGTTTTGATGAATATTCGAGAACGGGGCCAATTCCAAGTGACCAACCAAGGAAGGAATTTTAATGTAATTTAGGGCCACGTTATCTGTTACGCCTTATAATCGGTCAATGTGTCGACGTCGTCGTTTCGCTTTCTGCCAGTTAGACGCCAAGCTTTCCATACCAATCTTCTTCCCATGCAAAAAACAAGGTCCAATTAGTTATCTCCATTACTTCTCCAACCAAAGAAAAATAGTTAAATTTGATGGGTGAGAATTACTTGTTTATTTCTATTACATTAATGGTTAAACTTTTAAATGTTTATTTTATTTAGTTTTTAATATTAGATACAGTGAATGTTCATCTCAAAATTAATTTATAATAAAGAAAATAACTCATATTTATTACAATGTTGAGTATCAATATCATGAACTTGCCAACATTTCTTCTTCCTTTTCCCAGCTTGCAAAACATGAAATACTTTTATGTGACAAATTTTCTTGAGGGTCTTGTCTCCTCTCTTTTTTCAATCCTAACTTTTTTGTGCTACGAGATCAAATTTTGTCCTCATTCCATTTCTTATCTTTGTGTTTATCATTTTTGGGATGCATAAGGGCTCGAATGACATTTCTATATAAAAATCGAGTTTTTAATAGAAACTTAAAATTGTTCTATATTTTATTTTTTAAAAAATGTTATGTATTAGGTTTCCTCATATTTTAAATTTTTAAAAACAATGATTTTTTATGAATAGCACCAAAAAAAAAAAAACTATTAATATCAAAATTTTATAAAAAAAAATGAATTATAGAAATAATCGATTAATTAAGTCGTCTCTAATAAAAAAAGATTATGATTTAATTAAATTAAAGAGATTGAAAATAATCAAAATAAAATTAATTGAAAACAGTTAAAATATTTTATTATGTATGAAATATTATTAAAAAGTTATAATTAAAATAAGAATATTAAATCTTGTCATCTAAAACAAACTTTTTTTTAAAAATAATTTAAGAGTACATAGATTAAAATTATATTAGTACAAATAAAAACTAAAATGACCCGAACCATAAAACCATCGCCTCACGACCTTTCTATAAAATACATGATTAGTTATTTAACATCGATAATTTCTTTCTATTATCGGTGGCACGTGTGTGAGGAAACACAAGATCCCACGTGCCAAAAAAGTTGAATTCGAGCCAATTTCCCTCCATCGCAAAATTCAATTACACCAATCTCAATTGGAATGAAAAAGATCAGTGAAATGAAATCGAAATCCTCCATTTCTCTTTCACTTCACAACGGAGAAGAACTCCGTATCCGCAGCACCTAGCGAGGCGAGCTCCGATTAGGGCTTTCAGTTTCCATTTCTCTGTAAATCTTCAATCTCAGATCGATACATTGCCTTCAAAAATCCGCCGGCGGCAAAAAATGAGGAAGACAAGCCGTCAATCGAAGCAAACGGCCGAAGCCGATGGCTCGTCGTCGTCGGTCACATCGGATATGGTCAGTAAAGACTGCGAAAAGAGAATTCGCGAGCTCGAGCGTGAAAATCAAGCGTTTCAGGTTTTTAATTCTTCTTGTACTGTTATATTCCGGTTGATTGTTCATAATTTTGAGAGTAAACAATTGGATTGCGTTCTATTGTTTGGTTGTAAAATGGTGATAAAGTATGATGTACGGAGATCCAGAGTCCTGCGTTTTAGAAAGAAAAGATCAACTGAGTTTATCATGTTATTGCTTTTTAGTGAATGATTCTAAAAATCAGCGGTTCTATAAATTTAATGGATGAGGAAACATCACAGCATCATTACCATTGATCTATCTGGCAGCTGTTAAAGTGAGATGATATAGATTATCGTTCCTGTTCAGGATCTGAAATTCGATTTTGCTTTACTTTTGCAACTATAGTACCACAAATTTCTGTTCATCTTTTTTTTTTTTTTTTGTATGGATTGTTTTGGTTAGTTGATCTAGACAATCCTATGCTTCATTCAGTTGAATTATATTGACTAGAACGTTGAGCAGAATTTTATTTTACTCGTTCAAAGAAAAAAAATGATACGAAAAGAGTATATTTGTCAGAATAGTTTTGAAATTAGTTCTTCGTTTTGAGAGAAAGAACGTGGCTGTTGCTCATTTCTATAATACGTTTTTGCAACGAAATACATGGCCAATTGGCCATTGCTTTCTCACTTTTCTGAATCTGAAAATTGGCAGAAGGAAATTAAGGATCTAAAAGTCAGATTAGAAATTGCTTCATCAAGTGCTGAAAACAGTGCTAAGAAACTTAGAGAAGGTTATATTCAGAAGTTGGATGTTCTTCAAGAACAGGTGAAACGTAATTTTTCTGGTCACATGTCGATTAACAGGAATTTAACTGCTACCATATTAAACTTTCGCAGGTTACAGAATTGAAGAAGAAACTAGATGTTCAGTCTCAGCTTTCAACCAGAAGGCAAAAAGACGGAGCAACAAAACCGACGGATCTTGAGATCATGAGTTTGAAGGCTCAGAAGGTAAAATTTTGCTGTATATTACATCATTCATGTTTATGTGAAACTTTTCGATTTTTTTTTTTTTTTTGTGTACGCCCATTGTTGACATAAATTTTCATTTAGGTTCAATTGCAATGCAAGATGAAGCTAGAGTCTGTCCAGTTCAGATTATGTAAAGGATCATTGGAGAAGGAAGTTCTTCAAGTATGTTAAATACGTAGTATCAATGTGACCTTTCATCTTGTAATCTTGGCTGATGTAGTAAATAATTTAGGATCTGTGGTTTGAATATCTGTATACATGTTTCCTTTAAATTTAATATCTGCAGTTTACTTGTTGATTTTAGATTACTATGCGATCAGGTCTGATATTTGTATTGTGGATTTTCTCTGCTATTGATGTTCATGTATCATTTTCCCCATAGCCTGACTATTTGTAACTTAATTGATCATTTGAACAATGTTTTTCAATGTGCTGTCAGCTCAAAAGAGAGAATAGAAGAAATGAGCATGAGATGAATAAGCTCCTAATTTCAAACCAAAGACTAAAGATGGTAAGTCATATTGTTTTTGAGCAGATCTTTTGTGTTTCTTAACTTTTAATCTATTTATTTTATTTCTTATAGAACGTCTACTTGTTAAATGTTTGTTATTTTCTTTCTCGAGGTTCTGCAACGGAAGACCGAGGAAGCTTCTGAAATTACCAAAAAGATAAGAAACCTTTTCGAATCTCGAAGGACTGCTGCACAACGAAGATCAGGTTTAGAGCCAACATTCTCATCAAGTTTGCTTTCCTACATAACGATATTCATTTGCTTTTCTTCTTTTTGGTCTCTCATATGCAGGTGCCAAACATGGAAATAACACTTCTTGTCAGGTAATTCGTGGAATCTGAACTTGGTGTTTGCGTGTGAGCTTGTCGATATATGGCTTGATCAACTAGCAATTGTGGGTAGATTAGGCAATTAGCCTGTCATATGACTGCGGGTGCACGTATAATCAATGTTTGTTAGTGCATAGCTGCAAACGAATTTATTCTTTTGTTGAAACTATAAAATCTTTCTCTAACAATCTAGGTTATTCATTTTATTTTATCTTCAAATTATTATTATTTTTTCTCTTTCATACTTTTATATGCTTTGTTTTATTCTTCAATTTTTTGTGTTCATATTATATTTTTAATTGCCATTAGAAACTTAGAAAAACTAACTTCTGTTGATGATCGTACTTGAGAATTATTATGAATCACTTACCAATTCCTGGCTTAGAACTTAAAGATGCTTCCTTTTTTTTAATCTGCTGCAGTGTGAGAATAGAATTAATGAAAAGACAGAAGCTAAATATTTAGGTTAGCGCATGCAACATTGACAACTTTTATTGAAATGGGCAGTGCATTTTAAGCTTTCTACTACACGTCTAACCATTTCCGCGAATATGAAACTTTAAAGACTAAAATAAATCATCCAAAAATTCCACAACCATTTTCTCATGAATATGATGATAGATTACAGGCTAATATTTCAGTTTAGCAAACATTTACTATGTTTCGGTTCTTGAAAAAACATCTGTAGTTTTACGGATTGGCTCATCATTTTTTGTTGATGCCTCCTTTCTATTGAAGAACTTATTGTATGTAATGTGCACCTTTTCAAACTTTGTTGGATGTTTTATACCTCTCGGTACTTATGGATTAAGTTTCTGTTTCCTTACTATTAGTATTAGTTGAGCAGAATGGCCAGAGTCCTGGTTTTCTTGTATATTTGATCCAGGAAGATGTTCCCAACAAGATATTTTTAATGACCGAAGCTTTTACTTTTTGTGTTTTTTGTCAGTATACTCTTCATATTGACAGAAAAAAAAAAAAATTGCTTTGAGCACATATGAATTAGATATTATTCACGTGGATGTGAAGAAATAGATTAGATAAATAAGTTATGACTTCTTCGGTGATTTTTGTCTAACTGCAAAAAAATTGTGCAGTATGTTGAGAATGAATTTGAAGTCACAGCGAAGTTACATGAGTTGTGTTCCCAGTATGAGCATCAAATAGAAGAGTGAGTAATTGATGTTTCTTTCCTTCAAAGTTGTCGTTACCCTCTATTCACTGTTCAATCCAAAATTCTACTTGTACTAGAATTGGTTCTTGTGCCTAATTCAATTCATCATTAAATTGACGATCAACCCTTGTGTAATTGGGCATATTTCTTCAAAATTAATCTGTACGTGAGTTATGAATTTAGACTTTTACGTAACTTTTTGATCCATGAGGATTCAAGTCAGCTTATGCGCACCCTGATTATTTTTATGAGACAAACTATTTGACTCTACAACATTTAGTTGTTGATGAAATCTGTAAAAAATTGAATCTAAAATAAGTGGTACCATGCATTGAACTTATAACTTTTTGTTCTCAGGGTCATTTTGACCCTAGGACAATCCATAACCTTTTGATTATATGACTTGATATTGATTCCAGTAATTTTTTAATGAATAAAAATTATTCGTTTCCTATGAGAAATGAATCAAAAGTTTTCTCGACTGTTATCAACTGTTTATTGTAAAAGTTAAATTGGCTTCCATTTATTATCTGCCTTCAACTTGATTTTTGATGTATAGATTCACAATTTTATATGGTTAGGAAGGACAAGGAGATTGCAAAACTTCAGGAAGAAGCCGATGATCTGAAGCAAGAAAAATCGAGGTAAATGTTTTTGAAATTTTGCGAGGTTGAGGCAGTTCATGTTGGACTAATACTGTTTCTCACTTCTCCAGAATTTTATGCACTTTTTGATTTCTGTTTCTCCAGGAACCTATCACCGGACACTGATGTCAACATATTGGAAAACAATCAAGATGTGAATGAACTAAAGGAACAGATGGTCATATTAAGTGGTTTGGTTAACCAAATGCGAATCCAGAAGTTCAATCATACTCAAAAGGATGCATCAAAGGTCAGTGCATTTGGCTTACAAAACAAAACTTGCCTTTTCTTGAGCTTTATAGCTTCCTTACTTATTTCATGTGAACACAACTAAGGGATATTAAGCAGAAAACGTGATATGAATTCTATGAAGCTAGTCCTGATAGGCGGCCTCGTAGGTAGAGGCTTGGAGTCTCCTAGGTATGCTCACTTGGAGGTCCCAAGTTCGAAACCCACGAGTGAATTTAATTATAAAATTCCTCGTTATCTCTGGACCCTTAAGACGGACATTTGTGCCTCCAAGTAGGTAGTGGGGCGAAGCTTTCATTCCCGTTCATAAAATGTAAAAATAAAAGAATTCTAGGAAGCTAAATTGACCGTGTAGTTAATTACCTTTTGATATTTGAAAACTTCAAGTCATCAGGATGTTTCCGGTACAAGCTCTGCCAGCATTGGGAGTAATAATCTACTAGAGCAGTTCAATACTGCTGGAGAAAAACATCGGCAAGGGTTCGGCGCCGTGGCAAAGAGAACTGGAAAAGCAGAATGCTGCTCTTGCAGCAAAAAATCACTGTGCAAGACAATGAAGTGCCAATGCCGATCAAGTGGAATCAGCTGTGGCTCATCATGTGGCTGTGCGCTTGGTAAGTGCTGCAACAGAGATGACAAACCCAATGAGATGATCCATGCATTTGTGTCACCAATGAAGCCTTTATCTGACATAAAAAATGTATTGGTAAGTATATGGCTTTTATCATTATGGTTATATTTGAAATGTTAAAATTTAGCAAAAGGAGTCTGGTAGAATCTATCAGAGTCATGTCATTCGTAATTACGTTCAAATTAAATATGTTGCAATTAGTTATCTATGTCAATGATGACAGGTGGGATAATAATGGATTGAGAAACAGTAATTTAATGCCAGCTTTTTTGGAGATTAACAACTCCATATTTATCCAATCAACTTCTTAGCCAACACGGCAACAAATTACTAAGATCATTTTATTTATACATGGATAGCTAACTGTCACTTAAATAATATGCTAACAATTTCAACTATTTTTTAGGATTCATCACACTATAAAGATTAAATTCTAACTTTTCTAAAACATAGAGACTGAATTTGTAATTTAAACCTATCATTATATTATTAAACATGCTAAATTTTATCCCATCTCTAACTACAAATTTGAACTTTGCAGACCAACTAGACACATAATGTTACTTGCCAAAGACCAACTGAAAGAGAAGGCTACATTTCAGGTTCTTGCTGTTCATCCGCCAGTCCACCTTCTATTAAGACACAAACTAAAACAGCGAACAAAAACAAAGCACAGAAAACCTTATTTATAGTTAGTTACCCTAATTGACTAAATGAGAATCTTACCATCCCAAAGTTTGCTGCTAATACTAAAAAATTTGTACCTACTGATTTTCCTCGTCCCCATTGCTTGAGCCAGAACTCTCTCATATGTCGTTTGATGGAAAATGCTGTCTTTTAGAGTTGATTTTTTTACCCTTAACTTTGTCCCTTTTTTATACTTTGAAAAAAAAAAATCCTCAATTGATACGAAATGCTGTGTCTAGTCCTCTCAGCTTGTTATTTTAATTTTAATTGGAAGTGTTACAGGGAGGCAGGAATTTGGTCAAGGATGCAGCAATTTTGCTTGAATAAAACTCAGGTTTTGACCCCCTCTCTATTCTGGTCAGAGCTCTTTTTGTGTTCTTGTTATGATTTTCATTCATTATCTTTCATCTAATGGGATTGACACTTGCCGATGGGTCTGTCACAATTTGAAAATGGTCTTCCCTTAGACCATTTAAAATTTTAGGCTATCGAACTTTTAATTTGCTTCATTCTTGTTCATCTTTTAATTGATTTTTTAAGTTAGTGATATATGGTCTTTGGTTTTGAATTTATCATAAGTTTAATGTCTTAACTTCTTTATTTAAATTTTGGAAGTGTCCACTAGGGGTGCACAAATGAATCGGTAACCCGACGAACCCGAACAACCCAATCCAAAATGTAAGGGTTGGGTTGGGTTGGATTTTTTTTTTTTCCGGTTTGGGTTGGGTTGAAAATAAATGAATCCGAAATTTCGGGTCGGTTCTCAGGTTAGTGTGAATTCGGTTCGGTTCAACCCGAACCGAATCGAATATATATTAAATATTACAAATACAATTAAATATCCATAGTAGCGTAATGGTTTTAAGCATGGCTGCATATTTGATTAACCTTGATTCGAACTAGATTCGTGCTATCTAATATTTTGATTTTTTTTTTGCCACTTTATTTATGTTTTGATAACATTTATGCCCAATTTATTTTAAAAAAAATTATGATTTATGTAGAGATGTTATAACTTTACTTTTTTATGTTTTTATTATAAATTTATGCATAAAAAATTTCTGGTTCAATTCCAATAATCAATATTTCTCCTCATAATTTTTTTTTAAATTAAAAAGTATATTGATGTGAACTGAACAACTCAACTCAACCCAAAAATATAGAATTGGGTTGGGTTGGGTTGTTTTTTTAATTGAGTTGGAAAAATAATAACTCGAAAATTTGGGTTAGATTAAAAACTTTCCTCAACCCAATCCAACCCAACCCATGTTCACCTTTAGTGTCCATTTCAACTTTTTTTTTGTAAAAAAGTTCCATAGTTTATAAAATCAAAATTTTATGGGTGTGTGAGACAATAGATTAATCAATATAAATGTTAAATTATTATAAACAATAGATTATTATAACAAAAGAGATTGTGACAACTTTGGTTTAAGATGCAAGTTACGATAATGATATTAATTGAGGTGTAATTCATTATAACACAAATATTATTATAACATCACAATAGAGTTCGAGGGTTATCATAGTTGTGATTTTAACTAGTAGCCATGACATGGGTTAATTATTATATCACGATGTAACCCTAAATGGAGACCCGAATGCCCCTAAATTCTATTAGACACAAATTAATTTCAATAGAATGTTTAGTGGTTCATTTAATTTTTAGAAATTCAATATGTGGAAATTTATGTTTATTTGTTAAACTGACACGTAGGACTTTTTTTATTTTTTTACTTTTTTTTTGTTTAAAAATCTTTCACACGTTAAAGAATAAACTTTAAATTAAAGCTTATAATTTTATTTGCAAGAGCTTGATGGAATGGATCACAATAAACTCGAGTAAAGTAAAATTGAGGCTCTAAATAAAAGACCAAATTAGTAAATCCAAAGTCGTACTGATTATCATACTTAATATTCCCAATCTTTATTGCATCAATACTGCTGCTCATAGCCCTCCAAATGCCACCTTGCTTTATTCTACTTCCTCCATGGAGAAGTAACTCATCAAAGCTAATCTCTACTGGCTAATACCAAGTATTTGGATCCAATATTGAAGTTGACTGGCGACACACTCTGATCCCATGGAGCCATACGATGAAAATTTGTTAACAGCATTTTCTAAGCCTAGAAACCTGTAGACATCCTCGTCGAAGATTGGACTCAACGTTCGCAGTTCATCGAGACTCAGGTCCTTCAGCTGGCAGCTCTTTCCCGAGCACATGGCAACAGATTTGCCTACAATATCGTGAGATGTTCTGAAAGGAATTCCTTGTCAACAAAGGGAAATTAAATCAATGAGATGTTCTTAAAGCTGTTTTGAGAGTGTAATGTATAACAATATTTTTTTCAGAGCAAATTTTTAGAATTGATTCAGTCCCTTTTGAGTTGTAATACTTGAGATTATTTAGAAAATATTTATCAAACTAAAATTAAAATATCATTTTGATCTTATAGTTTGAATTGTAAATGTTCGATTTGAGTTATTGTACAAAATGTAAACCGATTTCTACATTTTATAAAGTGAAAGTTGATTGAGCTAGTTTTTAAGATATTTTTCAAGAGTTAACTTATAGTATACAATTATGAGTAATGAGTTAAGCCTGTAACAATCTTTGCTTTCACAAATCACCAAAAAATTGTTAAAAACCAAAAACTGGTTTGTTTCAATTTAACCAGATAATCTTAACTATCAAATTTTGGTTTATAATTTATGTAGTGGAAAATCTATGTTGATACCTTACACACATTTGAAGGGAAGGGAAGGAATTTTTAAGTAGATGACTATTATAGATTAACCCATTCTTTGTAAGAATCTTAATGTTTTCAAGCCCTTTATTGACCACATAGTCAATCCATAATGATTGATTCTCGAAGGTGCCTTTGAGTTTTTATATATATATATA
>JBBMKA010000015.1:8821292-8850002 GCA_037833695.1 Sechiopsis laciniata
TTAAAAATGACCATATTTATAATTATTTGCTAAATTTGACTACTTTATAAATTTTCTAAAAAATATTAATTAATTAAAAAAAATAGATAAATATGATTAAAAAAAAACAAAATTAAAAAAAAAAGCTCATCAAACATAAAAGTAAGTACGGCTAATTGGTTGATATTGGTTTTTTTTTTTTAACAAAAAGAAAAAATCTAATTTGTAATTCCAACATAAAAAGATAAAAATAATTAATTTCCTTTTCTTGTTAAATAATTGCAAACACAAAAACGAGTTAATAATTAATTGCATTCACACCAAGAATAGGGTTAACAGTTCAAGAAAAAACGGAATATTTAGTTTCGTCAACAACCAAATTGGAAGGGCTAAAATAGGAATAAGGGAAATTTTATTTAATTAATAATAAATAGAAAAATAAGAGTGCAATTTTTATAAAATTTGTCTATAATTGTAAATATTTTCTTAAAGTAGTTCATCTACTACAATTTCTCAAGATTTATATGATGAAGTTAATATAGGAGAGTGGGCCCACTATTTTGGGCCTGAAAAGCCCACCAGTCAAAATCGAAATCAAATGTATTTCTAGTTGTTTGAAAGCTCTCTATTTTGGATTGCCTAAAAATATCATTATTATTAATTTGTTTTTCCTTTTTAGTGGTGGTTTTTCTGTTTCGGTTTCCATAGTTTATTTATTTATGATATTCATAATCGTCGAGCGAACTTACATGCTAGTTTGATTATTGTTACAAAATATATTATATAACTGTACACTAATTAAATATAAACAAAATTCGTAAAAAATTAATTTTTGAGTGGATAATCATCATAGGATAAACTTATCTATAAGTTCCCCAAAAAAAAATTTAACTATTTGATCATGGTTCGTTTGTAAAGTTTATTGGTGAATATAATTTTCTAAGAAAAAATTTGAGAAAATTCGGTGAATATTATTATCATCGATTATTATCATTTTAGTGTATGCGTCAGTTTGTGCGGGAGTTATTTGGGCCCTGATGGGCCTCTCTGAGTGGAGAATAGGATAACCCTCTTTCTTTGTGTGAATATGATTTATTTGGACACGTCAGGTAATAATTATTTATTCAAAACCAGAAAATGGAAGTTTTGAAATTATGAAAATGGAAGTTTTGAATTTCAAATTCCAGAAAAAAAAAAAAAAAAAAAAAAAAAAGGAATTTTGTCTGCCGTTGAGTTAGAATGAGCAAAAGGCAGTATTTATGATACAAGACATAGCAAAAAAAAACTTCACCTGTACATTTATCTAATGCACATCATTTCAATAAATATAAGTGATTGTCTATAATTAAAAGGTGATGAATTTAAAATTTTCTCTTTAAATATATTATATTTATTTAGTACTTCAATTTTTAAATGCTGTCGTAAATTTTAAATTTATATTTATATAGTTCATAAACTTTAAAGTAGGTTTAGTAACGTTTTAAATTTGAAAGTTTGAACTAGCAAAATGAAACATTGAATTCATTTTCTTTCTAGTAATTACATTTATAGCAAATGGGACAATGACATTATGGTTTGTTTGGTGAAAATCCAATTCAACACTATGGTCACTCGTTTGATCTCAAAAATCACTTTCCCTTTGTTTTAGGATGCTGATAAAAATATTATTATTTTTAATATTTTTTAAAAAAAAACACATATGGTAATTGAAAAACATATTTTGGTGATTCTAAATAACTTATTTTAATGCAGATTTGAAACATAATTGTTAAATAACTTATAACAGGTAAAATTATAACCATATGAAAATAGAATTGTTATAATACTTAAAGATTAATAATATTGTCTTAATAATGTCTAAAAAAAATGGTCTCGATAAAACGATTTTTTTAGTTCAACAAAGATTCTTTATAATTAGGATAAGATTCTAATTGCCTTTATTCTATGAGCTAAAATAGATGCACAAGCTACGTGTCAAACAAGTCGAAATAAATGGTTGAATGAAAAAAGAAAAAAAAAAAAAAGGAACCTTCAACTAAAGCTATGTAGATCAATCCAAATTAAACCAATCAAATTGGTTAACTGTTTATTTATCATTAGAAGCAAATAAATCTGAATGTATTATATTGTCTTTTTTGGCATTGAATTTAATATTATATATCGGTGTGTATTTTACACGTGGCCGAAGAACTACCCGAAACTCGATTAATTTACGGCAATTTGTTAAAAACTGCACATGGTCGTCTTAGCTGCCGAATTTTGATTACTTGAGCAGCGTGGCACGCAAGTTTTCTGGTCAATATTCTTTAACGCCAATTTTCATAAATAAAACACACATATTTTTTTTTAAAAAAATTAAAGCTATAAAAAAACCTTGTGTTTTTTTTCAAGTATTTTTTAATCATAACTTAAAAATATTTTAGGGTCCCTAAAATTAGTATTTGTAATCCACTTCACCCAACTAAAAAAAAAAAAAAAATTTAAAATTATATTAAATTATATAAATAGCAAAAAGTTTGTTGGTTGTAATCTAACTTAATTTTGAAAAACGATATTTAATTCTTATCTTATTAGTCTACTTTTTAAATAGGATTTGTGGTCCACATTCTCAATTTGAACATATATAAATACATTCAATTTGAAAAATATATAAATTGAGTTGAGTTATTTTAATATTAGATTGGTAAATAAACAACTAAAAGTTTGAGATGATAAAAAAAAAATTGTATTAACATTTTTTTGTTTACAAATTTTTCTTTTAACTTATGTCGATTCATTGCATGCACAACTTATGTCTGTACTTGTTAATAACATGTACAATCATAAAAAGAGAGCCTATATTACAATTTAGGTGACAAAGTTGAAAGGAGAATTAAGAACACGATTATATTAATTTTTACCCTTAAAGATAATTCATACAATTAAGAAAATAACCAAATTAAGTTCTATCTAATCTAATGTGACTCAATTGATATCATAAATATAATAGGAACAATTGAATTTGTAGTTATTCGAGACTCACAACCTTAGAAAACTCTCATTCAATCTTACATTAAAAAGACAATAACAAAGAGAGTTATTGATGAGAATAAAAGGATATTAGTTATTTTTATTTGAGAGAAAAAGTCATTTAGTAATTTTTAGTACAATACTAAAATTTGAGGGTTAATCAACTATACATGATAATTGTCGGCTCAAAACCCACTTTCACAAAATAAATAAATAAAGATTTATTACGTTTACCACCCCGCCTAAAATAGATTATTACAAATATAAAATTCAAGACTACTTGGTGTAATTTAACCAATTATTTTTCCTTAAACCCATTAATTAAAAAGAGGTAGGCAACTACCGCAGCATCCCAAATCCGACCTGGCACAAGTTTACCAGATTCCTTTTCCTCTACTCCCACACCTACAGTACCCAAAATGTAGTCTCTTCCGTGACGTAGATTCTTCCTAAAGGAACTTTGTGCTTCAAATCCAAACCGTCCACGTGTTGATCTACATCAACTTTCAATCCTGCTGCTCGCAGACGATAAAGTCCCCGGCACAGCCTTTCTCACCACGTAATTTAATTTATATTTTAATTTACGAAATTCGATTGGTGTCAAATGATTACTGGAAAATCATCGAGCGATCCAACTGTATCAGAAAAAAAAAAAAACTTTTGCATCTCAAACTTCTTCAATTTCCGGCTCTTTTTTGGCGATTAATTTCCTGAAATTTTTGCTGTTCAAATCTGAAATTCGTCGATTCATTTGCAGGAGATCGTAGCCATTAGAGCTTTTGCTTTGAGATTTGTAATTTGTTCGTTAAGGTATAGCTGATTTTTCTGTCTTTCTTCTGCTTTAGCTTTTGCTTTACACTATTGATTTCGTGTTTGTTTGTGTGTCTGGATCCTTTCTGCGCAAGATTCCTGGATTTTTTTTTTTTGTTACTTTCGGTTACAATGTTTGAAAAGCAAGTTTTCGGAAAGTCAATTACTAGTGGGAGGACGTTGCTTCTGGAAGAGATTGAATTAAGTTTCTGTTTCTGTTTGGATTTTGTGAGCTATGATGATGATTTAGAGGTATTTGTTTGAATTTCCGGTGCTGGATTGATTCTGAAACCTAACAAGAGAACGTGATTGTTACTTTTTTTCTTCATTTTTTCAAAAATAGGAACAATATTTTATTATAGGTTCTCTGAATCTTGCCGACTTCTTGAGTAGAAGCAATCTCTCGAATTTAGATGGGGAAATGATTGTTTTTGGCCTTAATTGTGAGTTTTGAGGGAGATAAATTTAGTAAAACCGTGTTTCTTTTTTCTGTCAGAGCTCGGTTTTATTCAAGATAGTTTCTCGGTAATGGTTATTGTTATGATTTTGTCTATTTTCTCTGTGAAAGTTTCGACATATATTTCCAATGGGACTTATATAAAATGGAATCATGTGCTGTTTTTTTTTCACGATTTCTTTCTTGATTATTACAATCTGGGAATTGGCTAAAATTCTTGAAGAACTTTGAGACGATTTCCTGATTGGTAAGGCTTGCATTAAAGTAAAACAAAGTTCATTATATCTCCCTTCTTTTTCTTCCTTCCTGAGCTTGCGGCTGGATCCTTTGTATACATTCAAAACTCTTGCATTTAGATTATGCTACATTACGTTCGATTGATTTTGCTTGTTTGTTTCTAAGTTAACATGTACAGTCTATGTTTGCAGCAATTTCTCTTTTTGTTGTTTCGAAATGTAATGAATTGATCAATTTTTCTTTCGTATCCTTAACAGGGAAAAGCTGCTTCATTTCACCTTTCAGGCCTTAGAATCTACTTGGAATTAACTTATATTTCTTTGTAGGGAGTTGGTATTCTTTAGTAGAGAGAATTGAACTCCCACATGTCTGTGGCATTTCCCCAACTCTCCTGGTGGTTGTGGAGTGGGAAGCATAAAGAACCTCGAACCTCTAATGGGTCTGCTTTAAACCCTTCACTCGATACAGCCATTCGGGAACCGGATACTCTAAAATTTCCTTTAGTTAACGGGGCCAACATATCATCCTCGTCTAGAAGAGTGAAGAGGAAATGGCATAGTCGTGAACAAAGAAAAATTGATAGGGAATATGACATTGTTCTTGTTCCATCTGATGGAGGGTGCGTCTCAGGGTCCGAGTCTGATGACTCAGATTGGTCAATTGGTTGGTCGGAACCACATGGACCTGGATTCCAGAGCGATGATGATGCAGACAGCAGTTTCGCCGTGCTGGTACCATGTTATGGACGCATTTACAATGATTTTGTGGACGAAACTAAGAACAGTATCCTAAGTGCTGTTGGGAACATCAATAATGGCTTTTCTGCTGGTAAGAGTTGATTTTTCTCAAGCTTTCATTTTGATTGGTATTGGGTGTTAGTTATTGCATTTTGCCTTCCTGAATATTCTTCTGGTCCTCTTTCGTGAATAGTGAATATCCTAGGATAGCTTAATTTCATAGTCTATATTAGATAATCATATTTCATCTCAAAACGAATTATAATGAGAGAAGTAGCATACCTATGTTATGAAGGTTATAAGACCTCCATCTTTCTAACATAGGATCCTCAACATGTTCTTACAAAATGGTACCTCTTTGAATTCACCATTCTAATTTTAATTTTGTGGACCGAATATTCATTTGGGCTTAATAAGTTCTAATATCATATTAAATAATATGATATTATATCTCAAAATCAATTGATAAAGGTAAGAGTAACTCACCTATCTTATATAGGTTATAAGGTTTCTCACCTCTCCAGTGTGGGATCCCTAGAGGACTTAATGGACATCAATTCAATTAGCCGTATTCCGAAGAACAAAAAAAATCTCTCATATCCATAGACTCATCTAATTTCAGGAAGATGGTGTTATTTCATCTTCTGATTCATGTTCGTAGGAGGCATGTGAAACTTAATTTCTTGGAAATATTTAATGACACATTCTCAATAAGTTGAGATCCCACACCCTCAGTTCAGTAAGCTTGACAGTTAAACAATAGAACAACCGAGTGGTCTATCCGTTTTTCGAAGAAAATGATGGAACCAAATCTTGTAAGCTAGCACATTAGTATGTACATTTATGTCGTAAATTGATGAGCAAAGATCTCTTGAATGCTAGCTATATTTCTGGTTTAAGTAAAGAAATCTCCAGACATGGAGGAGCCATTCGGTGGACCATTCAACCAATTCAGTAGTTTAATCTATTATCTATCTGTGAAACTGAGTAAGCAAATACTCCTAGATGCTAGATATTATGTGTTGGTTGATATAATTAAATTTACCCCAATCCATCAGCTTAGGCTTTTGGATTGATTGGTGGTTTAATACAATTCAACATGGTATCAGAGCACGAGGTCTTGAGTTCGAACCCCTATCGAGTCATTTCATCCTCAATTAAAATTAAATTCTACTTGTTACTCAATTTCTTTCAGTCTTGAAACTCTCCATATAGTGGGAACTGTGAATATGTAGACTTAAGAAACTTTATATATATATATATATATATATATTTTTGGCCTTTAGGGTCATATTAACAGTTTCCTTGGTCTGATTGGTTGATTTCATTCTGGCTTTACTTTATATTGTATTATTGTTCTTCTATCTAATGTGAGTAATAATAGCTATGTTAAAACTTTTTTGTCCTTGCAATTTGAGGCTTGTTACATTTTGGTTCGTGAGTTTTAAATGTTCTTTTAGTCTTTTAATAAAGCTTAAATTGGTCTTTATGATAGGTTTCTTGTTAATTTCCTTAAAAAATTACTCAACGTATATAATTTTAAAAATATGCTTACATTGTCATATCAACTTATTATTGTTGAACCAAATTCTATTAAAAATAACTTCAAACTTGAACCTCCCAAAAGGGACCCAAATGTTTTTTTTAATATTTAATTTCAAAAAGTTTATACCAAAATGTTTTTTTAGTTCAACAGTTGAGAGTGGGGATTCAAGGTCATGGATTTATACTTATGCGGTTGAGTTATTGCTGTGGTTAGCTACGAAAGTGTTACTTACTTTAACCTAATGGCAACATGTGAAATTTATTTTTCGGGTGTTTTTTGTTTGTTTTAAGCTGATTACATTTGCACTTATTAATGGAGCAGATGGCGATACCTATATGGAACAATGGCTGTCCTCTCTTCAGAACTGATGCACATTATTTATAACCGTTGCTCGCGGATGGTAATGCTCTGTTTCCAAGAAGAAAACATTCTGTGATATTTAGCCATTTAAAATTTAAAAAAAGAAGAAAAAAAAAAGAGTCTATTCTGGCTTCTTGTAATATACAACTGAGAAGCAAATTGGAAGAAAAGATAAGATCCAATCAATGGGTGGAATCTTTTCAATTATTTTGACCATGCTCTGAAGACCTCATCTGGGATGAAGCTTGTTAAAATGGGGCTGTAAATACTTTTGAGACTTCTTTATAAATATAGAAGGGAAAAAGGAGGAAAAAGCTTGAGCCAACTAGCTGGGGTTTGAAGAAAATGAATATTATAAAAAAGAGGTGAAAGTGAATTGGCTTTTAGTTCTTTAAAGTTCAGTTATTGTATAGAATGGAATGTGTTTACCTGAGCTGTAAATAGTGGTGACTCATTTTTATGCATCATGTAAATATGATCTGAGTGAGTTTGGTTTGTAAATGGTGATCTCATTTGTAAAATTTGTTGTACATAGTAATTAACACAGTTGTGTAGGCATGTAAATATCTCTCCTTCTATTCGATGTAATATTCTTTATATTTGTATAGTTAAGCATTGAAGCCTATTATTTACAAAGTTTGACTGAATTATTTCGTTTTTTGTATTAGTTGACTTGTTTGTAATGAGAATTTAATTTTGAGATTATCAATGTAAATATTTTTTAGCTCGACTGAAAAAAGGTTATTTTAAATTTGTTTTGGAGATAATAACATCCGAGCCTTCCCTAAAAATGGTCTCTTGCCGATTTATTTTATGGAAGTATTAATTAATCCTTAAATTTTGATTTAGAATAATTTTTTTACTAATTTCAAAGTTGTTTAACTCTTATAACTTTGAGTTCAACAATCATTTAGATTTGATTTCAAAAAAAAAAAAAAAAAAAAAACAACAACCATTTAGATTTATATCACAAAATTAACATTAAAACTTAGTGCAATTTCTTACAAGTACAAAGTAATCATTCAATAATAAAAGTTAACATTACAAAGTAATCATTCAATAATAAAAGTTAACATTTGTCAACAAAAACATAATATCTATAAACTAAAAAACCATAAATTTAAATTACGAGAACAATGTTAATTTTGATGAGATTTTTAAGAATGTATTAAATTCTAACAAACTAAACACTAAATTTATAAAAAACCTAAATTGTTATAAAATTTTGAGTAACAACGACAAAATTGTTACAACAATAACTGAAAAACTGAAGCGTTAGATCAAGAAATACAGTGAAAAAAAAAGAAAAAAAAACATGTTTTCTCAAGAAATTTTGAACATCACTAAAAATTGATTACAATTTAGAGAATATTACCAAAACTAGATACAATTATTATAAATGAAAGAGAACATTCCTAGAGAGAGAGAGAACAAATTCGCTACAAAAGATGAATTAAAACACACCTTTTTTTGCAATGCATTTACAGTAACAAAAGCAACAAAATAAACATTTGCACCTAAATTTGAACTCAAATCAAGGCCAACAATACCTAGCCTGTCATGTTAGAATACGAACGACGAACTCAGAGTCCAGACCTTGACATGAATAATTTCTAGCAAGAGGGAGGTCATCATGTTCAATGCGATAACGGTTAATTCACTATGCTAAACTTGACGAGAAAATCGCTGCGAACACCTGCACAATATCTGAAGAAAATTGTTCCCTTCATTTGGAGTAGGACAAATTTAGCTCTTAGCCTTGGTGTTTCCCTCTAAAATCTTACTAGCAGCCTCATTGAGCCTGGAATTTTCGGCACATCCATCTGTTTTCATGATAGGCTTATCCTTTTTATCACTATCAATGACCATATCCCGCGGTTTAGATCTCTCAACCTGTGACTGATTCTTGATTCCTTGCTGATCTGAGGAACCGGGAGCGGAAACCGTACTCGTATTACTCTTTTGTCTCTCTTCTACCTGGTTGCCTCTTTTAACTTTATTATCGCCATCAGCTGTCGACGTGTTTCGTGAACTACTACAATTATTAGTCTCAGTAGCTTGTCTTTTCAAAGCTGGCCCTAAATCTACTGGTTTTTCTTCTTGAACTCTCTTAGATATTGATTGTCTGGAAGGACAATCTTCATCCTTTTGGGATGGGGCCTGCACGCCGCCTAAGCCCCAACCTCTAGTTTCTTTAGCTGCTGTGACAGAGGCTACTGCAATATTTTTGTCTGTTGGAACACAAGATAACGTGGCAGTTGTTGAAGACGTGATCTTCGTGGGGCCGCTACGAGACACAGATGGCATAACTGCAGCAGTGTTAGAGAGGGAGGTTGTCCTAATACTAGGATGAGCTTCTAAATGGTTCGGCCCCCGAGCAGGGGTGGGTGTTTTGGTTGAAGCATGGACTTTGGCCGTTATATGGATGGCATTCTTTGACTGCACTGCAGCCTTGATTTGAGATGCGGCATCCGCCGGTGAAGCGATGCGAGCCCCAACAGCAACTGCAGTAGCAACTATACAGTCAGAATCAAAAGAAGACTTTGGAATCATCTTCTTGGATGAGGTAACTTGGGGTTTAGCTGTTAGACTAGATGTTCCAATTGGAGATGGTTTTGGATGAGGACTTCGATGTAATTTGTCTTGCACTTGTTCGGAAGTCGAAACAGCAGCAAGCGAGTTACCATTACCAATCGTATTTGTACTGGCTGGCCATAAAAAGAAAACATTGAGAAACATCAGAAACCTGATGGGTTAACAGCAGACAAATCCGAATCCGCTCTTCACAAACATTAATCGTTAGACATGCACAGGCATCAAAGTCTAGTAAATGAAGAAAACTCATGTAGCTGTAAACAGGAACTATTTTATATAAGACATCTCATCTCAAACACATGCACGTATATTTATAAATTCTAAACGGAGAACTAAGTTTCCCTTTTAAGAAACCTACAGAAGACATCAGTTACCTGAACCGCTTATTCGAGCTGCTTTCAAGCTACTAACATGACTACCAAGAGCTAAGGACATTGCATGACGAGCCGCCAGCTGCACCTCAGATAGCTGTGTACTGGCCGTGTTGACTACCACATTCAAATTTCCATGTCTCTTTTTAATAATTGCCCATCTCTACAAAACCAAAAAGTTGGATTATACTTCAGAGACGAGACAAAGCATTAATTGGAGACTTTATCATAGAATACAAAAAAAAAAGGATTGTAAGAATGTCTCTACAAACTCCGCTGCCGGTATTTGAACCCGGAACAACTGGGTCAAATACGGATTCTTTGCTTCATTTTAGTGTGAGCCTGCAGCACTGCCATATGCACAACCCGACCATCAAATTCCTAACCAAGATACCCATAAGTTATCCTATTATTGTCCCACTTAGATGATATTTTCTTCCAATTAGACAGCAATACGTCCATCAAAACATTAAACAATAGTCAACAGAAAGATACCGATGACACCAATCCATGGAGGACAGCATACACCAAGATGACACTTTTGCTACATGATCCAGGGTGTTAAGATAGAAAAAACAACGATAAATAATATGAGAACGAGTTGAATGGTGAAGATATACAGATTGCTGGAGCATATAAATAATATGCTACCTAAACATTTTTCAAGAATGCTATAAACTTAAAGCAATGCGAAAAGCTAAAAAACTAAAATATTATCAGACAAAAGAGAAGAAAATAGTTTTTTCAGTAATGAGAAAGAGAGTTAAATAAGTGAACGCTCCCTAAAGCATGTGTTGCTGCCAGCAGATAAGTAAAGGTGAAAAACAAAAGAAGACCTGAGATAGCTGTGAAGCAGTTCTATCGCTCAAGAAGTCTCCACGTAAGATGTTTGCCCAATTCCCTTCGCCACATTTCTTCACTGCAGCCATCAACTCAAGGTCCTCAGCCTCTGACCAAGGTTTTCTTTTCCTTCGAGACGCATTGGTGGCATATGATGATCCATTTGCGTTCAATCCTTCGGCAACTGGTGGGGTAAGGACTGGCTGTCGCTGAACAGAAACAGGTACTGTGATAGTCTCACCTTTTACAGAGCAAGCAGGGTCAACATTTTCAAATTGAACCCCAGTCATGTAACTTCTAGGTAGGTTAATAGTTAATGGAGCCTCTATTACGCTACTGCTTGGAAAACTCGAGTGACTTGGAGAACCAGAAGCGATAAGTACCTGAAAGAAGTAATTTTCCATACATGAAGTCAATCTCACAGATGTGTTAATACACACAGCTAGTCTAAATGGGTTAAAAGATCAACATGAGAACAATTTTAACCCAAAACTAAACTGATGATATTGAAAATGATTTTAGAATTACAAATTAGATACTGTTGCCAATTAAAGTTTTGATGTTATTGAGTCTATTCTGCTCCACACCATCATGTTCTCACTCGTTTCAATACATTTGAGATTGTGAACAGCCTCTTCAAGTTTAGATCACCAAAATTGCACGTTTCTAAAAACCATTACTATGCCATAGCTATTTCAAGTTTTCAACTCTTCTGTCATAAAAACAGTTTTTTTTTTTTTTTTTTTGAAACAGTCCTAAAGACAGTTAAAGCCAGATGACAATTGACATACGAGATATCCCGTGAGAATAGTCTAGTTAAACATAAGCTGAACCGAATACTCACGGATATTAAAAAAAAAAGGCATATGACAGCTAAAAATGTAGGATATTTAAATAAAATATTGGTAAAGGATTTTCCATCCAAGCAAGCTAAGATCCAATACATAAGGACAATAATTAAAACGATGATTGAAAATGGAAGACTGGATTTAATTCACTTACCTTTGCACACGCTGCAGCCTCCGTTAAAATGTCGCAGCTGACCGACGGAACTGGCTCCAAATCACACTCCAAGTCACTGTCATCATCCTGCAAGCAATTTTCAAATTGCAGGAATCAACAAAAACTATAGACATATAGACATATAGACAAAGCAAACGCAAAAACTAGTAAAATTAACTTCCACAAACCAAAGGTGCTTTCTCAGACTCCTCATTATCAAACAGTTCATGACGATAAGCCAAATGCCGCCATAGCATCTGATACTCCCGAGGATTCGAAATCCCTGTCGAAGTTTTCCTAACCAATTCGTTCCAATCAATCTTCGAATTGGCTTCTGTAGCTTGCGATACTTCTTGTAACAACGCCAGCAACGTCATAGGCGAATACCTGTCCAACACACGAAATCTCAAATAAACAAAATCACTCGATTAAAACAGATTTTCCGCATAGAAGAATCTCACGAACACGTAGTTGCAAGATTATTCAGCATAATTGTAAATTCCTCTCTAAAATCAGAACGATCCACAACTTCTAAAGAACAAACGACATTGAGTTACTTACCTCTGATTGAGATTGCAAATGTCTTCCTCGCTGATAGATCGTTTCTTAGGCTTCATATTCGGCTTGATTCGATGAGCATACAAGTAATCGATAAACTACCGAAGATTACTTCTCTTTATCTCTGATAATCGAACCGAAACCCTAGCGGAGGATGCAGCGGAAAATCTCCGACGAGAGAGAATTGTGAACTTTCAGATGAGAATAGAGAGGGAAAAGTGGAGGAGTACGGAGGTCGTTGAGGAGCGTGGGCTTCACGTGCGATATGTAGCGTCGTTGTGCCGTCGCGCCGCCGGTCGATAAAAGCGGTATCGAGTTCAAATATAGTCTGTTGAACAGAAATCACGGCGATGCCATTGTTACTGCCTTTCACAAAAATATATATTACAATTCGATGAGATTTTGTTTCATATTTTGTTTGAATTCCATTTTTTTCTTTTTTGGAAAAAAAAATACGATTTTAATCTTGGATTCTAATTTTATTTGATCCTCAAATAATAATATAGTTAGTTACGTAATGTTGATTAAAATGACATTTAAATTAATTTTAAATTACTCTAAAAAATAATTTTAAATTTCAATAAATTGATAAAGTTATTATTTTAGTTTTATTGTGAATTTGATTAAAAAAAAAAAGTATAAAAACAACTAAAAAAGATATACAATACTAAAAGTGAGTATGATTGCAATATCATAGATAAATATGTTCAATTTTGATGTATAGAGATGAAATTAAAATTAAATCTATTTAATTTTGAGATATAGAGATCAAATTGAAATCAAATCCCTAAGCTTAAAGATTAAAAATGTAATTTTTCATCTTTTAACGTTTAAGATATTCCCATGGTACTATTTAACTTAATGTTTAAGCATGTGAAATTTGTAATTATTACCATCAAAGAATAAAATCATTAGATCACTCACGGTCTCTTTTGGTCCTATTTTGATAGTTTTTAACTTTGTTAATTTATAGGGTAATGATGCTCATGTTAAATATCAATATAACACGATCTAGAAATATTTATAAATAAGAATAAATTTCAAAATCTAACCTGCATTTATTATTAATGAAGGTATATCACTATGGCTAAGGTTCTTATAAATTTATCACTTACCAAGATTTATGAGTGATATGTGATGGTTTCATCGTTTGATGGTAGTCTAATTTAATACCATGATCATGGATGTCGACAATTAATATTTAGTTTACTCTTTTGTAGGATTTGTGGTATTCCTTCCCCAACTTTATTTTTATTAATACATAATGTTTATATTTTTTTTTTTTTTTTTTTAATTCACTACATTTACGATTATTTTCTACATTGTACCGATTTCCCAAATTCCACAATTCCACAATTAAAAAAAAAAAAAAGAAGGTATATTGATGATATTTGAAATTATTTTATGTTCATGGTTGTTTTATCCTCAGTTATTGTGAGGCATGTCATTGATTTATCATCTAGGCAAAATTGAAAAGATAAAATTGTAGAGTTTACCATTTTTTTTTTTTTGCTACCTATTATTTGCGTGGTCATTTTTTATTAGGTAGATGGAGGTATATTATACCTATTGATACAAAAATGTATGCGAGTAATATTCATATTTGTTATCTATTAATAGCATATTTTTGTATTTCGTCAATAACTAATGTTGATGCTAAAAAATTAAAAATAATACTCCCACCCATGTTGAATTTGTATTAACGGAGATAAATGTGTTAGCGAAATAGACAGTCAAATGTCATGTGGTATTAACCATGTATTCTTTGATGCTTAAGTAAGTTATTGGCTGTTAGAATCATTAAGAGAGTTTTAGTACTTAGAATTGCTTACGAGTGAAATTTGTTTTCTTTTATATATTTTCTTATGTTGTAACTATGATTGGCTAATAATTGTCAATTGTCAAGTTTAATGTCGTTGAGATTTTTTTTTCTTTTTACCATTAATACATAATTAACAGTTTCATTATTTATGTTCATTATCAATGTTGTCCCGCTGTGGTTCCTTTCTAGAGTCTTTCCCTTTTTTACTTTTGCATGTGTCATTAAACACTATGATGGACTCCAAAGAAATTAGTTTAATTTGTAACCTAAAATCTATCATTACATAGAAGACCTCTTATTTGGGATTAGCTAGCCACCTAGTCGACCCCAACTTTTGAGGTCGTCTAGGCTATGTTTCGGCCCACTTTCACGGGGTAGATCAAGCCGACCCTTTTTGGAGTTAGTCTCGTCTTGACTTTTGTTTTTTTGAAGATTATTGTCATTTGACTTCAAGCTTCCATTTTTAGGCATTTTTAGGTTTTCCAAACTTTGATGAGCTGAATCCCTCTAGTTTTTAGTCAAGTTTTTTTTTAGTCTTAATCTAATATTTGTGTAACTAACTTTTATTGATAACAACCATATAAATACAATAAATGTAATATTTAATCTTTATGAAGTGGCTTAAGTCTTTAAAGAAGATTTTGAAATACTTAAAATAATAATATAATATTTTCTACAAATTCTTTTGACATTTAAAGATCGTACTTAATTTTTTATTTAACAATATTTAAAAAGTAAGATGTGATTGAATTTGCGGTGATTTTTGTAAAAAAAACTTTTAAATTCAACATTTTCTTGGTACATAATTTAAATCAACACAACTGCACATTTGCCCAATCCAAATTATTAATGACATTTAATCCACAGTCCTTGCTTTCTTTCTTTCTTTCGTTCATAGTAGCTGTAAAGACGACGGCAAACAACTAAACGCCGCCGCCTGCAGACGGCGGATCCTCCACAAAATCCACGCCCTAGCTCCGTTCAGATCCAATTCCGGTCGCATTCAGAGTTCTTCCACTTCACGAAATCGTTCAAAAGCAACAGAGCAAAAGAAATCGCAGGCTGTTCAGAGATCAACAAAGATGGTGACCGACATCCTTCTTCAAATCGCTCTCATCCTCGTTATGGTCGTCATGTTCCTCGCGATGCACAACATCCCACAGAGATTCTTCGCCAAGCTCCGATTGCGCTTCCGAGCCGACGTTGAATCCAAACGCTGCTTCGTGAGAGGCGCTCAGCTTCTCGCTCGAGCTAGATCTGCTCCGTCGCGCTCATCGGCGACGTCGCTGGCGGAAGAAGTAGTAGCGGAAGCCGACAAGGCGATCGCTCTCGATCCTAAGGACGCTGCTGCTCACATCCTCAAGGCTTTGGCTCTCGACATTCAAGGATTCATAACCTCCGCTCTCGAATCGCTCGATACGGCTCTGTCGCCGCTCGCTGCGAAGTCGCTCACCGACGGGGAGCGAGGCGACGCGCTGCTCAAACGCGCCGAGTTGAAGATTTCCACGAATCGGCGAACCCTAATTGACTCTGCTTTGGCCGATTTGACCGAATCTGTGACGCTGAGTTCGAATGCGAAAACCTATTGTTTGTTGGGGAAATGCTATGAGATGAAGAAATTGAGAGTAGAAGCGATGAAGGCGTATGAGGAAGCGTTGAACATTGAGCCGCGATTATCCAACGCTCGGTTGGCACTGGATCGCCTATCATCGTCGTAATGCTTAAGCCGATTTCTTCTTTGGTCAATGTGAGGTCAACGCTGGATGAACACGTCTCAATTTTATCAGGTTTTTCACTTCCATTCTTGTGGATTCTCATTCTAACATTGATTTCCTATCTATATTGTGATTGAGATGCTGAATAGGGTTCTGATATGAAATTCTAGCCGCAATGAATTTGAAAAACATACCTCCTTGTCTGAAACTCATAGTTTATATTTCGGGTTATGAACAAAGAGTCTTCGAATATTTTCTATATTTTCTGCGTTTTTGAGTTGCTGCTGAGATTGGTAAAGTTCAGTAGAACTCACAACTTTTATAAGATAGGCAAGCTCAGTCCCTCTACTAAGATAGCAATTTCATTATATTTGTAAGATACCTGATCTCATCCTCTCATTCCTATTTTATAAGATACGTTGTTTACTCGTCTCATTACCTTATAATATACCCGATTTTTCATCAATAGCCTAAATGCTATGCATGGAATATTTTTAATTAAAATAGAGATATTAAGATTTATCGTTATCATGTTATCTAATACGGTATCATACGGCATCTTATTCATATATTACTTGTAATTCTTTATGAAGAAACATTGTGGGTTCTAGTGGTTCGGGCTGTTGTGAAAAGATAACACCAAGATTCATCATAGTGGTACATTGGAATTTTCCTTGGACAAAAGTTTGTTGTCTCTAATAATTTCTATACTTCAAGCTTTGTTGTTGAAAAAGGCAATCTTCAGCAGAGGAGCCTCTTGAAAGATAACTAAGGGGCTGTTTGCAATCATTTGGAAAATATATTTTGAAAATAGTTTTTATTTTTATTATTTTTTTGTCAGTTATATGCGAAGTATTTAATACATCTCTTTGCTTTAATTTTGTGTTGGGTTGGTGATTAAAAAAATAATAATCAGCGACATAAAACTAAATTTTGTGTTGCGAATATACGAAAGTAAAAGATGTTCACATTTTTTAAATCTGAAAAATAAATAAACTTAGGGACTGGCTTAAAAATAAAATAAGGGCTAAGCAGTTGACAGTAAATTCAAAAAAAGAAAAAAGAAAAAAGATTGAATGTTACGAAATTACTGGGATAAATGATCTCTAACCAATTATGTTTTCATCTTCTCTCACAATTTCATTCATTCGCATGAATCCTACCATAAATTAAAAAGGAAAGAAATTCATTACTTTTTATTGTAAGAAATCCAAATTTTTTTACAATAACATCATAAAAGGCGAGGAAGAAGGAAGCAAATGGTTATAGAGGCAGATATCATTCAAATAATTATGGGGTTTAAAAGGTAAAAACTAAAAAGAATAAATATTATTTTATGAAACTACATAGCCACGACAATAACAATACATAACTTCTAATCTCACAAATGTTTGATCATACGATATTTTGGCTTAGCCCTTGATCATACAACAATTCAACATTTTGGTAACTAAACGCAACAGATTTCGAATGGATGGCACTTAAAATGTCTGGTCTCAAATCTTCAGTACAATAAACTCAACCTCTCTAGGCTTTTTAACAATCTTCTCTTGTGATTGCAAAATTAAGTTAAGCATAACTCTCCTACTGTATTGTAGAGGTTGCACAGTTCATTTCATTGGAACTGAGAGAATTCGAGCAACTGATTTCGAAAGTAAGGACCAGAGACACACTTAAACCAGTAGGTCGTCGTCACTTGAGTAAGTTTGTCATTTGATATTCAGAATTCTGTATTGTATCCTTGGCTAGTTCAATGGGTGGCACCCGAGCAGCTTCAAATGCAAGAGATTCCAAATTTGATCCATCCATGTTTAACTCCGAATTGCTGGTGAATATATATGTCTTCCATTTATGAGGTTCCTTATCGCCCTTTTAAGTCGGACTTTCTTCGGACCGCGTACTTTAGCAACAATTTTAGGCGTTTTTACTATTTTCACAGGACACGTAATCACCATAATTTAAATTTATTCTATCTTAGTTCTCTCATGGCCTTAGACTATTAAGTCAACTCATAATAGTTAGCTTTAACATTGTATGCTCCAAAAATAAATATATAAAAAAGAATAAATATAAAAACTACTGCAATTTCTTTGTGCAGAAAGATACCACTTGGTAATCCAAGTCTAACAACGTGAACTCCAAGGGAAGAAAAAAAAAAGAAGCAAAGCTCTATACAATTTCCTGCTTTCAAAAATACAGTTTGAGATTTGATCAATAAGTTGAACTGTATAAATTGCATATGAATGAATGGGACATTCAAAAAGACCAAACAAAGTACAGAATTGAAAGTAAAACCTGAGGAGCTTCACATGTATTTCTCAGGAGAAACTGCCTAACCAAATGGCCTACATACTTTGCTTGCAGAACACTAGCCCAAGATCTGTTATGTTCAAATCTATAAGAGATTAGTCTACACTACGCAGAACTTCAACGCGATATCCAATTGCAGTATTCATGCTTCTGAACCGGTTTCTGGTTACAGAAGATCTCATCCATGAATGTGTGGCTCAGCTGTTCTGCCAAGCTCGGTGGGTCGTCAATCAAAGCATTGACAAAAGCACTAACAACTCTTCTGTCTTTTATTGATGCTTTCAAGCTGAACCAAGTCAGGAACTTCACTCGAAAGTCTTCGTCGATGTGCCCTTCATACTCTAGCAACTTCACCATTCTAACAGAATAATCGTAGTCGGCCTCTTCGTTTCGCCTTTTGCAATTCAGACCGAGTAGGGTGCGTGTCTCACTTAATTTACATGGCGTGAAAGGACAAACTGATGTTAGTTTCATCAAAGTGATAGAGTTTTTCGAAGAGGGATTTTTGTAGAGCCTGTCACATTTGCTCTTATAGAGTTCATCCAATGGATGAAGATTAACTAGGCTGTTTTTTGAACCCTCCACCAGAGAATGAA
Source organism: Sechiopsis laciniata (assembly GCA_037833695.1). NCBI lineage: Eukaryota > Viridiplantae > Streptophyta > Magnoliopsida > Cucurbitales > Cucurbitaceae > Sechiopsis > Sechiopsis laciniata. The sequence goes on from JBBMKA010000015.1 coordinate 8,840,237, forward strand.
GTAGATTAGGCTTCCTAATTTCTCCATTTCTATGCTTCCCTACGGCTGGAGACGGGGTCGAGGTCGATAACTTGGGCGTGACCCAGTTGGCTTCCCAAACACCAAAAACTTGTGTGCTACTAAATAAAGAAACCTTGCACTGGTACTCAGTAGAAGGGAAAAGATCATTGATCTTAAACTTTTTTTTGGGCTTTAATGCAATGAAAGATGGCTGGTCTGGATAATCCTCTACCATGTTAGCTTTACAATACCAAACCCTGCAGCCTATGAAGTCTTTTAACAGATGATCATCATATCGGAGCACGACCATCACCGAGGTAGGGGAAGAATCTTCAAATGCGATATTGCAGTCTGCCAAGGCAAGTTGCAATGAACAGTGAAAAACATATCATCTTTTTTTCCTTTTAAACTTACTAAATGCATTACTCCATTAATCAACACTGGTGATAATTGATAATAAGCATCCCCATCCAATTCAGACTTGACTTGAATAGAATATAATCGAAAAAACAATATCCACTCATATTACAAATTTCTGAGGAAGGAAAGAATACTTACTCAAGGTTTCTTGCTTTTGTATACAATCTCTGGAAGGCAGGACACAACACATAGAATCAAAGGCCTCCACAGCAGAAGCACAGAGTTTTTGGACCTCCACACCACAGGATAGCCGGTTGACAATACACCTTTCCATATTCAAGCAAACCTCATCCAAGGGCCCCACTTCATTTGTCATCATATTCAAGGCCAATTCTACTGTTTTGTGCACTTCTTTGTATATATTTGTCCCTGCAAGAATCCTGTGACACAAGGATAATCTTAGACATAATGCATCCACTCTTCTGGCCTCCTTTGCATTTACCAGCTGTCTTCTCCAACTTCTGTAATCAGCAACTTTCTAAATCAGTTGATAAACTAAACCAAATATCGATATAATTAGCTCACGAAGTGTCTAGGGGGCATTTTGGGCAAGGAGGATGAGAATAATTATGGAGAGGATGAGAATAAGGAGGAGACTATGAAAGAGAATGATAATCTATGTTTGAGATAAAAAAAAAATGATTATGGAGGAATGACTATTAGTATTTCGGATGAAGAAAATGATTATCCATGTTTGGGGTGTAGAGAATAAAATAGCGAGTATGGATGAATAAAACGCGGTTATGCATGGGGATAATAAAAAGTTGTTACTGGAAGAATGAGATTATGAGGAGAATGAATAGTGATTATGGAGAATGATTGTCGGTGTTCAAACATGGGTAAGAGAATTATTCTTCTCGTAATCATTCTCATCCTCCTTGCCCCAATCATCCTAGTGAATCTACAAGAATAATTCTTTTACTTTATATATCAGATGCAGTTTATATAACGCCTGCATGTGGAATTATATTATATTTATTTGGTTGTCTTTTATGTCATGTTTGTAAAATGCATCCAAGTCAAATAATACTTCAGTTAAAAAAAAGGCTAACTTAGGAGAAAAAGAGCACAAAATATGACATACCCCATCAATCCATTGATCTTTCCACATGAGACGCAGTAAAAACTTCCATCTAATTTTTCACAAAGACCATTTTTCAGAATTCCAGTCCTTCCATGCTTCAAGGCACACTCCAAATGGCATGACATTCCACAAGAGTCATTCTCATTAGATTGGTCAGAGTCACAGGTCAGCCAAAGACTTGGATCCTTGTTATCATCATAACATTGGCAAATACAACATGAACATCTCTTGCAAAAAGCAAACTCTAGATTCAGAGGTGCTTTGCAAGCTACATTCTGACAGAGCTGGACTTCAACACATTCCTCATCAATCTCCATTGAAGTGTTAATCGAATCCAACGGTACAACAGACGATCGGTCCATGTTTCGGGGCCTCTTACGGCCGGATTGAGTATTTTCTAGTAAAAAGGCAAGAGTACTACTTTTTTTGGGTTTCTGAGAAACCAACTTCAAAAGATGCTCTATCATTTGAGATTTTGTATATCCTGTGTACTTCCTTTCCTTCCCCATTTCAGCACAGATGATCTCAAATAACTCCCTTCGAGTAAATGACCTAAGGATTTCAGTGGCGGCTTTGGACTTTTGGGCAATCTTATGGATTATTTCCTTTTTCTTTTTCATACTCATCTTGCTGCTGCATTTTCCATAATCAAGATCATAACCTGAAACACAAGCATGGCTCATGCGATCACTGAATATCTACATTCAACCAAGCACATTGTTGAATCATGTTAAATCATCAATAAGCCAAAACCTTAAAATAATGACTTGAGATAAATTTAATTATATCAACTAACACTCCCCTCAATTTGAAATTTGAGAAATATGCAACAAGTGAAATTTAATACTAATTAGGGAGGAAAAACCTTCCTAAAGATTCAAACTCACGACAACTATCGTGGAGTAGTCTATTGGTCGAGAGGAACTTGGTAAACTAAGATGTGATGGGTTCAATTTATGGTGGCCACTTACTTAATAATTAATTTTCTAGGAGTTTTTTTGACATCCAAATAATGTAGAGACAGTAGTTATGTTCGGTAACAATAGGAACAGTCATTGCGGATATTAAAAACAATCGAACTCAGGACCTCCATGGCAAGAACAATATGGATGATGTTTTAAATGACCAATCAAACAGAATAAATTTAATTATATCAACTAAACACAAATAAGCTAAGAACAAAACCAGGCAAACAAAGATAAAAACAAAAAACATCCACTAAACTAGATCGCACACTGGGTTGCCCTGCGATAAAGACGAGCCATAAGGAGAAGCAACAGGGCAAGAACAATGTCGATAAACAGCCACATTGAACATGGAAGTACTGTTTGGAAAAAAAAAAAAAAAAGGAAAAAGAGAACAAAAGCAACAAGACAGAGAAAGAAAAGGCCAAACAAAACAAATGCAAAAGCTAAAATTCAAAGAAGAAGGTGCAAAGCCATTGATACAATACAGAGCTTAAATTGAAAGAAGAACATTCATCAAACAGCCTGACAAAGGAAAAAAAAAAATCAAAAATCAAAACCGTAAACTGAAAACTTACCGGCGAGCGCTGGATCTGAGCCAGAAAACCTCTCCTCTGGTTCGCTCATTGTACGCAAAAAATGCGTATGGTTTGCACGATGAACAGGTCTGGTCTCCAATGGCGAAAATCCGAAAACAAGTATAGGATAAAGTTCGTCAAGCACAGTGAACTGGGAAAGAGAATTACAGAGAGAAAGAGACTGGAAAACTGAAAGCGAGAGAAAAAAGGAAAAGAGAGAGAATCTTGGTGGAAAATAAATAATAATAATAATACAATTTAAAAAGTGTGCAGATTATGATTTTTTTTCTTTTACAATACGAAGATTATGAACTAACCACATCAATTGAGAACTTTATTATTATTATTTTATTTTACAACAAATTGAAAACTTTAGATACCATCTAATAATTAAGAAGTCATAGCTTTGATATAAACAAAAAGTTATTAGTTTAAAATTTCATATCATTCAATTATTGTTGAATTAAAAAAAAAAAATACACACATGAATGATCATTAATGTACAAAAATATATGCCGGTGAATTTCAAAGTTATGATTGACAAAAAAATAGAATTAATTTATATAGTTTACATTGTCATTTATAATTATTGAAAAATTAAATAAATGAAATTTCTCATTCATTTATCAATAATTACAATATGAATTAAAGTTTTTTTTTTTTTTTTTGGATGTACCTACTTGAAATTAAATATGAATTAAGTAATTGATTGGATAAAACAGTCTCCCACTATTTATACATAATTAGTTACTTTCAAATACGTAACCCTATTGTACAAATGTAATAAGTTAGTAGCATGATGGTTTTATCATTTGGTGTTAATCCAGTTCAACACAAAAATTATGAGTTCGAAAGTAAATATTTAGCTAGCATTTATTTTGAGAACAATAGTTATAGTGTCCTTTATGTTGGATTTGTAGTTTCCTTCTCCAATTTATATTAAATTAAATTCGAATTCATACTTTCTTCATATTTACGTTTTGGTTAAAATATCATTTTGGTCCCTAAACTATGAGAGTTATTCCATTTTAGTCCCTAAACTTTTAATTGTTCAATTTTAGTCTCTAAACATTGACAATTGTCCAAATTTAATCTCTCAACTTTGAAATGCTCAATTTTAGTCTCCCAATTATCAATTAACTTTAAAAATAGTCTATATTGAATTAACCCACTTTAAAATAATAATAAAATCTTTTTTTTTTTTTTTTAATTTCTCCTCATTTTAACAAATTTTTTCATTCATTTTATCTCTCTCCTCCGGTAAACTTTCTCTCTCATCTGTAAAGGCAAATATGGAACCTTAATAAGTTGAGATTGAAGAGATTTTGTAGAAAATGTGATACGAAAGCTTTAAATCAAATGGGAACAACCAAGATTTTCGAAGGCAGCATAAAATCGGTGCTATGCGACTTCCCCGCCGCTAAAGGCTGCCGGAAACAGAGGATCAATGCCGGCAAACAGAGTGGCTCATTACAACGGGATTTCTAGAGATTGCACCATTAATCGATATATATTACTATTTTTTCTGTCCAAAATTCAAGTTCCCGTGAAATTGTATATTCAATTGTTTTTATCAACTATTTTAGCTGTAGTTTTCAATTCTTAAGCATTTCATATATGAAGAGCAACAGTGGAATAACACCAATATGAACTAAGATAACTGGAAAACCCTTCCCTAATTACGTTGAGAAATTAAAGGAAACAACAAAAGAACGACACAAGGATTTACGTGAAAAAAACTCCAAAACTGGAGAAAAAAAAACTACAGAAATAAAGAGTGAAAAATTGTTACAATCACAAAGAATTATCTTTCTGACTCCAATAACAAATACCACTTTTCAAAGCTTATATTAATTACAACTTTTGTTCAACTTTCGTATCCAAAAGAGTTATGACACTTACTTAAAGTGATTCTAATTGGGATGTCTTGAATCCAAGCTCATTTACTCAGTTTTATAGTGAGTGAAGTACACCACTTTCTTGCACCTTTTCAATGTGGGACAACATTTCTAATATTTTGCCAAAACTTTCCATGTGGGACAAACTTTGTTAATGTTTTGTCAAATTCTCAACACTATTTTCTCGAATTAATCACCAAAAAAGTGTTTGCTTTATATTGGGCTGAATTTCAGGTATGTGAAAAAGTAGACACAGATTGACCAAACCAAGATCTAAGAAGATGGCATTTGGTGCCGATTTCAAGCACATTCCCAGTGACGATTGCGGCCACAACTGGATATTTCGTGTTGCCTTATAAAGTCTTCACTATTCTAATTTAATTTAACGCTTCATATCTAATTTTCTACATCTTTCGACTAATCTCATAATCTCAGTTTTTTATGGGCTCCTTATTAACATTTACAGAGGAGAGAGAAAGTTTATCGGTGGAGAGAGATAAATATGGGAAAACAATGGAGGAGAAAGAAATGGTTAAATGAGGAGAGATAAAAAAAAAAGAAAAAAAACTATTTTATTATTATTTTAAAGTGGGTTAATTCAATAAAGACTATTTTTAACTAAAATTGAATAATTAAAACTTTAAGGATTAAAATGGAACAACTCTCATAGTCTATGAGAAAAAGTTTACCGAGGAGTTGGAGAGACTTTGTACTATATTGTGGTGGGGGGAGGATGCTAATAATAAGAAAAGGATGTATTGGATAAGTTGGAAGAATTTGGGGTGTAGCAAAGATAGGGGGGTCTTGAGTTCAGAGACTTTAATCTTTTCAACCAAGCTTTGCTTGCAAAACATAATTGGAGAATTCTTCAGAACTCGGATAGTCTTTTGAGTAAAGTGTTGAGGGGAAAGTATTTTTCTAATGGGACTTCCTCAAAGCGGATCTTGGGAGCAGGCTTCCTTGGCTTGGAGGAGCATTATTTGGGGAAGGGACCTTTTCATGAAGGGTTTTAGATGGAAGGTTGGTAATGGTAGAAGAATCTCTATTGGTCGCGACCCTTGGTTAAATAGGGAGGGGAATCCTTTTGCTTACGGGGTTAGATCTGATTGGAAGGATACTTCTGTGGCTGAGCTGATTAGTGATGGGAAAAGTTGGAACATCGAGATGATTGAAAATTTATTCAGCTTGGAGGAAGCCATGATTATTGTTAATACGTCGTTAAGTGCTCAAGACATGCCTGATGAGATTATTTGGAATCTAAATTCGAGGGGTTTGTTTTCAGTAAAAAGTGCTTATCATTTAGCTTTAAATTTGGCCAATGCCCATAAAGAGTCCGGTTCTGACTCTAAAGTTGGCTCGAGGGTGTAGAATAGTTTTTGGGAGATTAATATTTCTCCTAAGATTCAGCTTGGTGCTTGATCGGTGATTTCCAATGCCATTCCCTCTAAGTGTAATATCTATAGTAGAGGGATTGACTTAAACGTGAGTTGTCAGTTATGTGGGAAGCATAAAGAAACCTATATGCATTTATTTAAAAGTTGTAAAACCTCTATTCGTGCTTAGAAGTATATATTTCCTTAGTTAACTGACTTTGAAATTTTTTTCAGGAATGTGGAAAATGGGGTGGATTTTTGGAAGGGTATTGCCCATAAAATCCCATAAATCCCAAAGGATGATCTCTTTAAAGCTATTATTATTATTTGGAGTGTATGGAATTTCAGGAACTTGGTTTTAAATTATAATCTCTGTAATATTATTAACAGGGCGATTAATTCCCATAGTTTATTATATGCAGGTTGTCTTAAGTTTGGAAAGCAGCAAAAGGATCTTGAAGTGGAGAAGTGGAAGGCTCCTCCTCAAAGTTGCTGGAAGCTGAATGTTGATGCTGCTTTTTCTCCTGCAAACGGAGTTGGGGGTATTGGCTGGGTCGTTCGTGATTGGAAAGGAAACTCCTTGGTGGCTGGTTGGAAGACAGGGTTCAAGAATTTGTCTTTCAAGTTTTTGGAAGGGGAGGCGCTTAGAGAAGGGCTTAAGCAAATTGTTAAAGCTGAGATCCCTTCGGTTCCCCCTATTCTAGTCGAGTCAATACTTTAGAAGTTATAAATGCCATTCATGGTGATTATCCAGATTTTTCTGAATTCAACAATAGTTGATGTTAAAGATTTGATCTCTTATTTGGGGATTGTGAACATTACTCATTGTAGCAGGGTCTGTAATTGTGTGGCTAATACTTTAGCCAAGCTGGATTTTTGTTGGATCTCCTCATTCTCTTATGGGGAGAATAGAGTTGGTTTTTGGAGAGGGACTCTCCCCCCTGATGTTGGCTCTGCTTTGGAGACAGATTGTTTGAGTTTATTGCTTGGTGGTGTTTGAATGAATTAGTTTTTTTTCTAAAAAAAAAAGTACCAAAATGTATTTTATCCTTATGTTTTCTTATTTTAACAAGCGCCGTTGTATGATTTGACGTGATCGAGGATTTCTGGCTTCTTTTCTCTGTTTTTTTTTTATATATACAGAGAGAAGTTCGGATTCGGCTTCCTTTTTTGTTTCGTTTTGTTTTTTTTTTTTTCTTTTATTACTTTTTCTCAAGGAAGTGAAGGCTATGGTGCGGCATTTCACATGGCTGGTTCGGTGTGGGACAGCAAATCAGTGCCGTGCATTTAAGATTGGATTGTAGAGTTGCCTTCTTTGGGGAGGGACCCACTTAGGTATATATATGATAGTCGCATACGACTTTATTTATCAACTTGTGAGCATAGTATTGAATTTGATTATCATCAAATAATAAAAATATATCATTTCGATTCTAACTTTATTTGTTGTGAATCTTATATATTTAATGATTTTCATTGAAATTAGCAACACTCTTTTTAAAAATGAAAAATTATATTGGATGGACTCTCTCCTAAAATAATTGTAAAATATTTACATCTATAATTATTTATACGTTTTAAAATTGTGTTATAAATACTCATTAACACGGTATTATATATTATTATAAAAAAAAGTATGTGTTGATATCTATTAATAACAATGACTATAATTACATCAAATGAGTCAATGACGTAATGATTTCATTGTTTGGTTGTAAACAAGTTGAATACCGTTGTTATAGTTCATTCTCAATAATTGATATTTGACTCTCATTTATTTTATTAAAATGTATATTTATATTATTGAAATTTTATGAATTAAATGGAACCTTTTTTTTATAGTAAATTTAATTGTTATTAAGTCAACAACCATGACCAACAAAAGTAGAGTTTTAATGGTACACTTACAACCTAGTATCTATTTAAGAGGTTAATCCCGGAACTTCAAAACATTGTTATCTAAAAATTAGTTTTCATTGCTCCAGAACAAAGGACATAGGTTTTCAAATCAAAATCTTCAAAGTTCACATGCACATATCAAATCTAACTAATCAATATGAACTAAAAAAAAAAAAAAAATCCAACTTCACTTGCACATGTCCCATTTCTATATATGTGCTTGTGGATGGCAACACTTTTCAATGGTGTAGACTATATTGATACCAACAACAATATTGGTTGTTGATTGTCGGCTATTGGCTAATGTTGACATCAATGGCATCGATTTATTATTTAATTTTGAGAATTTTGGTACGTTGACATGTACTTTTATTAGAATGTCCTTAAAAGGTTATTTATAGATTTGAACTTTATGAATTAGAAAATGTTAGATTTTAGTCTCGATATCAAAATAGTTCCTAACGTTTTTTTTTTGTAATGTAGTTCTTACGGGTTGTTAAAATATAAAAATAGTTGATGTCTTTTGTAATGGCATGCGAATTAAATATGCGAAAGTAATTATGTGTTGTTGACACACTCAAATCTAACTTAGGATGGTTCTACTATTCCAAACACGGGGAGAGCCAAAAACCGATTTTTAAGATCGAACATGTAATCGTGAAGTTAAATTGGAATATAATCAAACAAGCCAACTGCCAACCATTTCGATAAATGATAGATTTATGATTAGTTTTTATAAAATGTTGTCTTCAATGACGTAATTGGTGGAATGTTTAAGTTTTGAAAATATGCTTCCATCGAAGTCCTACGTTTGTCTAGAGACGAGCCACTTGTGCCCCAAATATTAAGGGAGTGGAACTTTGACTACGAATCAATTTTTTTGTTTTTTGTTTTCTTTTTGTAAAAAAAATGACAAAATGTTGCTTCTTTTTTTTTGAAACAGTAAAATGTTGCTTCTTAACTTGTAGTTTCATTTATCGCGTTAATTATTTTTTTTTTTTGTTACTATTGAAACAATTTTGAATAAGAATAACTTCATGCTTTCTATAGAGAACGTTTTAAAGCCAAGTTTCTAAACTAAAAATAAATAGACATTTAAAGTGTAATTAAAGTAAAAACAAATTTTCACATTGTTTTTTTAAAAAACAATATACAATGACACCAATTTAATGGGTCAAACCACAAAGCTACATAAAATTTATATCAACTTTAAAATTAGCTATTGATTACAAACTCGCTAAAAAAAACATAAATACCAAGGCCTTTTACATTTACTTTCGGAAAGTTTTGTTATTTCTCGTAAGAAGAGCTATCACATTTACTTTCCTAAAGTTTTATTACTTATTGTAAATTAAAATCATTGTAGGAAAGATTTCACTCCTTACTATATTATTCTTTTCTTTGATTTCTCTTTTGATCTTGTGGGGTCTAGTCCAAATCAGTTCTTTTTCTTATTTTATTTGATTGGTTTTTTTTTTTTTTTTTTTTTTTTGAGGTGTTTGGTTAATGCCAATTTGTTTTAGCAAACAAAAAAAGAAAAAAAAACAAA
>JBBMKA010000015.1:8850012-8878223 GCA_037833695.1 Sechiopsis laciniata
CCCCCCCCCCCCCCCCCATATCTCGTAAATTCCGCCAGCATTTAGGATCCCTTTTTCTTCATTGAGTCCACGGTTATTTGTCCTCAGTTGAACGCCGTTATTTTCTCTACAGCTCCCAAACGCAACGGAGGCGAGACTGTAACTGCGCACTTCCGCAACATCTTCACATTCTTCAATTCTTCGCTTCTTCATTCTCTATTTCTCTATTTCTCTGGTTCGATTCTCATCTCTGTAATCTTTCAATTCTCTTTCACAACACTGTTCCTTCTTTCCTAATTCTGCAATGTTCCAAGCACCCTTGATTTTGTTCTCCCAGAATTGATGTACGGACGCGCTCAATCGTTGTCCATGGCTGACCAGATCGCCGCCGGCCCCGACGGCGGAAATGACGGCGATTCCTTGGATGATCGCTTTGTTCGATTCGGAGCTCACTCTCTCGAAGACGGCGCCGGAGTTGGCGGTGCGATCGAGGATCTCACTCCCGACGCCGTTTATGCCTCCGCCGTCGATGGCTCAGACATGGCGGTTCAACGCGGCGATGGTTCCGGCCAGCTCACGCTTTCGTTCCGCGGCCAAGTCTATCTTTTCGACGCGGTCTCTCCTGATAAGGTACGTGTTTGTGAGATTTAGGGTTTTTAGTTGTCGGCATTTTTCTTCTGGTGTTGTGAAGTTTTTCGATGGAGTTTAGTTTGTAATTGTTGATACTTATGGAACTTGTAAGTTTTCTGTATGGAATAGATTGAGTTCGATACTTATTGATTGATGGTTCTGTAGTTTTTCAACTTCTCTGGCGGAATTGAGCATTAGGTTGGTTAATTGTATGATCGTAACATTGTGCATCGTTTGCAGGTTCAAGCAGTGTTGTTGTTGTTGGGTGGTTCTGAATTGTCTTCTGGCCAGCAAAGTGTGGATTTGGTACATCAGAATCAGAGGGTATTGCTTGAAACTTGTATCCCATTCTTTCAGGAGGAATTTGTTATGTTCTTCATTTTAATTTTGTTTCCTTCCATATTTTCTAGAATGCTGTGGACTTTCCTGGACGCAGTAGTCAACCCCAAAGGGCAGCCTCGTTGAATCGGTTTCGGCAGAAAAGGAAGGAGCGATGTTTTGACAAAAAAGTCCGATATGGTGTCCGTCAGGAGGTTGCTCTCAGGTTTGGCGACGAACATGTTAGGTTACTGGCTGAATTTTGTTTTCCATGTTTGCATATTCTTTGATTTCACCTTTACTTTCTCTTTCAGACTTTCACAGTTTCACTTAGGTATAACCCTGCTGTTTATCTTTACATCAACTTTATGCATTAGTACTTTATAAGTTAGTGCATGTGCAACCATCATGTAGTGGCCTAGTGGCCAAGAGACCTTGAGAAACTTAGAGGTGATGAGTTCAATCCATGGTGATCACCTACCTAGGAATTAATTTCCTACGAATTTTCTTGACATCCAGATGCTGTAGGGTCAAGTGCAAGCTGGCCCAGCCAGTCACGGATATAAAAAGGAAAAAAATTGTGCATGTGTGCTTATTGAGTTAAGCTATTGACTAGATTTGTTTTCCCTGTTTGCATATTCTTGTTTAATTGCAGGATGCACCGCAACAAAGGACAGTTTACTTCTTCCAAGAAGCCTGATGGTTCTTATAGCCATGGTAGTGTCTCAGAGTCAGGTCACGAAGAAAGTCCACCAGAAACTTCGTGAGTGTTCTGTGCTCATGGTCTCATAAGTTGTAATAATCTGATGCAAATGTTTCAGCGGTTGGATGCTTTCTCTAGAATTTGGCATTTTATTCCTGTATCAGAATGTGTAATCTGTTTTTATCATTTATGGGAAAACTCACGTTTATATCTATTTTCATCATTGCAATTTTGTGTTTCTTTAGGTGCACAAATTGTGGCATAAGTTCAATGGCAACTCCAATGATGCGGCGAGGCCCATCTGGGCCTAGATCACTTTGCAATGCATGTGGACTTTTTTGGGCAAACAGGGTAAGTATACTTCTATTTAATTGATAATTTGTACTGTTAATTATATTTAAGGAAAGCTTCATTTTCCCTATATGGTCTGGCTGATGGACATGCCAGACCTTTGCATGGAACTTATTGGCTTTAAGATGTTACATGTTTCCTTTATGGTATTTCTTACTTTTGTATGAATTATTTGTTTTTGAGTGCCTGTTTGTTTCCTTCATTAAAATTTTCGATATTGATGTATCATTTTGGGTCATAATGGTTCTAGCTGTACTTCGGGTGAGTAGAAACAGAAAAAAATTGATGATGGTGTGTAGATTTTATCTTGTTATTCCAACTGAAATTAGCAGGGGGTAGCAAAGGAATCGAGAAAAAAAAACATTGGGAGACTTAAATAAGAAAATGCAAGATTGGAGGGTGACATTGAATTAATCAAGGGAATTTGGGCATCTCTTCCACCAGATTTGGGTTGGTAAGGGGTGGTAAGAGCCACATAGATATTCGGCAGAACCAATTCAAACGAGTATTATTCGGTTGACACTAAAGCAGTTTCGTAGCCTCTGCTGGTTGGTTTTAGTAGACTCAGGATTTGGGAATGAAATGTTCAGTGGGTTCTGTTGAAAGTACTCCATGATCAGGGATCTGAACCACAAACACTCCCTTGTGGAATGGACTTGCTTGTTTTGGTTGTCCTTCCTTGTATATATAATATTGCAAGCAGACGTGTGCATGGACTGTGTACTGTGTGTCCTGCTCCGGCAACATGTTAACCTGTGAATACATTTTTATGACCATTGCTATTGCGTTAAGATTTTTTTAGTTTTCTATCTGTTTTGCCCTCGCATTTTTAAGAACTAAGAGGTTATATGTATGATATACATAAACTTAGAATGTTTAAGTTAACCCTATCTTCAGAAAATTTGTTGCCATGCTTCTAGAGGCGAGGGAGTCAAGTGCATTTGCATTTCTGTGGCATTGAGTTTGGACTATTTGCTATCTTCATGATCCATGTGAATTTACAATAGTCTTCAAATCCTATTATGATTGTTATGTTGAGAATCCCACATTGATAAGATGAGGATATCTTCTAGGATATCCTCTCATTGTCAATTAGTTTTGAGATGGATGTTCTAGGATATCCTCTCATTGTCAATTAGTTTTGAGATGGATGTTCACACTGTCTAATATGGTATCAGAGCCTATTAAGGCCAAACGAATATTCGGTCCAATAAAAATGAAATTGAAATCCAATTCAAGACTGGTAGCCTAAAAGAGGCACCATCTTGAGAGGCATGTTGAGAATCCCACATTGTCTAATATGTTACCGTTTTTTTTTTTTTTTCTTTTTCATATTTGCGAGTGTCCAAACCAACTTACGTGCACCTTGACTATTTTTACGAGACAAATTGTTTGACCATACAACATTTAGATGTTAAGGAAACCCATAGAAAATTAATTCCTAGGTTGGTGGTCACTATAGATTGAACTATAACTTAATTCTCTTAGACTCTCCTGAAAATTAGACCAATCCATGACGAATTACAGTTTCTTACCACCCCTACTCTCTATGCTTCAAGGTCTATGTCCTTTATATATGATATGTTGTCAGATTGTGAATGATCGACCTGCATTTTCTTGTTTTAATTTGTAATTTCCTTCCCTTGAATAGTTTGAGCTAAGCATCGTTATTGCAAGAATTCATTATTCTCTTGAACGCCTTGCTGTTAAATGATCATATTTACAATGGTTTGCTTGTGCAACATTATATTTGCAGGGCACTTTAAGGGATCTTTCAAAGAGAAGTCAGGACCATCCGGTGAATCCGGCCGAGCAGGTATGCCTGTTATAGAGTTACTTCGTCTGTCCTTGTTTAATTTCATGTGAACTTATCATGGATTGGTCTAGTGGTAAAAAAGGATTTCATTAAAAATGCACCTCAAGTTGAGAGCTAATCCAATTCTTCCATGCTCCTTCTCGGAGCAGGTAATTAATCAGGCAGAATTGGATTACGCCTCTCCAAGCTGGAGGTGTTATTTTTGGTTCAATCTATCCATGATGACCACCTATCTAAAAATTAACTTTCTATGAATTTTCTTAACAATCAAATAATTTTTTCCATGAGAATAGTCAAAAGTATGCATAAGCTAGTCTAGATATTCACGGATATCAAAGAATTAAAAATCTTGAAAATTCACTCCGGTTATATATGTGTATTTTATATGTTCCAACTCAGTTAATTTTCATAATTTTAGTGTGAAAGTGATGCTGGTGGAAAGGACTTAGACTGCAGACATGGAACCCATGCACACAACAATCCGGTATCTTTCTCAAACGGTGATAACTCTGCTTTAATTAATGGCTGAGCATTTAGAAAATTAGGGTTTAGCTACAGAAAAGGGCCCTCATGGCTGTTTCTGGCTTCATTCAATCCGGCCCTCGTTTTGGTAAATTTTTCTCAAACGTGGGTTGTAGAATGTACAGATATAGCAATGCCTTCTATTATTAAATTCGACTTCACATTATTATGTCACCTTCATACCTACCCTATGAATTGCTACTAATTGCCCTTTTTCTTTTCTTTTTTTTTACAGTAAGGTATTCGACAATAGTTCAATCTATGATGGTACCTACCTAAAAATTCATTTCCTACAATTTTTTTTAAAACTATTTATCGTGGATTTGCTTGGTGCCCATAGAGAGTTTTGAGGACCTGAATCCATAATGGGTCACCTGGCTAGAAAATTATTTTTTATTGGTTTTCTTGACAATTAAATGTTGTAGGATTAGACAACCGATTAGAATAATCAAGATGTGCATAAGTTGGTTCGTACACTCACAAATACATAAAAATGTTTCTTTGATCACTAAATGTAGTAGAATTCGATATTGTCCAATAATTTTACTCAAGATTTATGTAGGTTGATTCAAATATTCACAAATAAAAAAGACATAGTTGAAAGATGACCGATATAAGAGACATGCCTAATAATTTGATATCAAATTACTGTTATGATCTTTTGTTGGATGAATTTAATTTTTTCTTCTTTCAAAGGCAACAATATAGTAGTGTAGGTTTTGTTGAGGATGAAAGACTTTCTAATGGCTAATTAATTTTGTAGATAAGCCTAATCCAATCTAAGAAGTTTGAATCTTTAACATTTTTCACTCAAGTCACATCGAGTCATTACGTTCGTTTTTGTAAATAATTTTAACAATGATTTATTAAATTTAGATGATTATATTGCAAAGCAGTGGGACCTCCCATTTATGATTGGTATTCATAATTGTCTAGGATTCTTATGATTTATTTATTTATATATTTTCTGTTGGTTGCTTATCAAAATTAAAGTGGAGGAATTGTTGCATGTCTTTGCATGAAGCCTTGGTGATAAGTGGTTCTCATTAATGAAGTCTTGGTTGTAAAGTAAAAGAAAGGGAAGATTGAATGTAAAAACAAAATTTCAGTTGCACAAAAGCAAAAGAATATGCAATTGAACAAATTTTCTATTGCTTTGAAATAACAAACGAGTTATCTACTTTTGTTCTATAATTGTCTTCAGTAATAGCTTTGGAATAAGCGATCATACAAAAGTAATTAATAGTAGTTTTGCAAATTGCCTTTTGTTCTAATAAGTCTAAATTACTCAACCAAATTATTAGGTTTACATGTTCTTGTAAAGGGACTTATTTGACCATTGCAACTAATAGGACTTGTTAGAAAATGGATGGTTTTTATAGTAAAGTTGTAGGGATGTAATGTGTTAGGTTGATGTAGTTGGCAACAATGTTACTTATTATATATTTCTAGTACTTCACGCAATTTGTACTAAATTTTACCATTCCTAATTTGGCCTAATTTTGGATGTTTAAACTAGTTAATTTCTTATTTATATATGACACTTCGACTCACTTAAACTTGAAAGCCTTTTTAGTTCCTTTTTTATAAGACTAGATAGTATTTGAATTAGACTGCTAAGTACCCTATCAATTGATCTCGCATTGGCAACAATACTTCTCTAATTTCAACTAGCCAAGCTATCCTTTAAAAAAATAATAATAAATAATAAAAGAAAAAAAAGCTAGTCAAACTAAAAAAAAAAAATAAATAAAAACTTATTCATTACAAGAATTTTAGTAAAATATGAGATATATGGGCAACCAAACTCACTTGTTGAGTTTATCATTCCATTTCTATTTGAGGTTTGATACCTAGCTTAAAAAATAAAGAAAAGTTTAATGATTCAATTTTAGTTTGTCCATCTTTTTAGTGCATGATTTATACTAATATACTAAAAAGTTATCTTGTTAAATAATTCTAAATATATATAATATTATACTTAGTTTGAGTGGTGAATTTAAAAGGGGTAGATAGCTTAGATTGTCAATTTTGTTCTATATATCCCTATGATAATGTTGAACTCTCGAAAAAAAGAAAACAAAACAAAAGGTTCCAACATTTAAGAATTTAGATTATAGTATTTTGTTTTTCTTAAAAGTGATTGGCAAAATGGAGTCAACGAGACTCAAGCATAGTAAAGTCGTTATTTATCAAAGAATGGGGCCCATTTGAATATCCTAAAAAATTTCAGATACTTCCCACGACAGCAGTGGCTGTCACCAGCCGTTGGATCTAATTAAAACAAGAAAAATCCTTCGGTGGGATTTCACACTGCCGGCCCCACAAGTCATCAATTCTAGTGGGTGAGTCTGGGTCCACTGTTAATCAGAAATCTTATAAAACCAACGGCTAGAGATGAAAGCGCCACAGAATGTTGTGTACGAGCGCCGCACAGTATAATAACCTAGTATTTATATTAAAAACTTGAAATATCTCCATCGCCGTCATTATTTTTTTTAAAGAAAAAAAAAAAAGGACTAAAAATTAAAAAATTTACCCGTTTGAGTCTCTACAAGGAAACACAAGGGGAAATCCTGCAAATCCTTTAACCATTTCTGGTAGCCTTTATTTGGTTTTTTTTTTGTTTGTTTGAATTTTGCTAGTTTCTTCGTTTCTGAAGCTTGTTCGAGCTCGAATTTTCGATTGAGTTTTTTTTTCGAAATTTCATGGAATTGTTCATCTCTGCCTCATGAAGCTGGTTGACGATTAGGGCTTCGTTTGTGGTGCAGTTAGGGCTTTTGAAAAATTAATGGCGGCTGCTAATCCTCAGCCTCTGCAAGCGCGCCCGTTCCAGGAACATGTCCAAGCTCCTACAATGATGGGGGATGACGACGGGGATTATGAAGATTGTGGCGGCGGCAGTGGCGGCGGCGGCGACGTTATGGACGATGTACTCGAAGAGGCTCATATGGCTTCGGTGAGCGTCGCGAACCATGGAGGTTTGGTTATGGCGTCTAGAACTAGTGAGCTTACGCTTTCTTTTGAGGGCGAGGTGTATGTGTTCCCTGCTGTTACTCCCGAAAAGGTATCCATTCATCTGTTGTATAGCATTTTTTTGTTCTTTATTTTTATAAGCATGTGTTCATATTTTTGTAACTATGTTTAATTTGAACAAGCTGCGGTTGCTGAGACTTTCATGAACAGAACGGGTGTTTTTATGCTACTCTTTGAGTGCTTGAGTTTTTCAAACAAAAGGCTATGGTAGTCAGAAAGAGTTGGAATAGAAAGAAATTCTTTTTATATTTATTTTTTTTTTAAAGAAAAATGGAGAGGAGTCCCCTAGGGGCTGCGCAGGGCCTCGAAGGTGTGCTCCCTTGAGGTCACAGTTCGAGGCCGCTGATGGGATTAATTTCCCAGCAACCCTAAATTTTGCCTCCATTTCTTTTGTTATCTTCCGATGTCTGACTTAGGGACGGGTGTGGTTGCTCCCTTGTTTAGAGGAGCGAAGCTCCAAGTTCGGAGGTCATTAAAAAACAAAAAATACAAAAAAGCCAACAAAAAAAAAAGGAGAGAGAGACACTGACAGACAGAGAAGGAAACAGAGGGTGGAAATCGATTAGACTATTACTATTTTTCTTCAAACTGTCTGACCATAGAATAGTCGTACCTTTTCAAAGGGTATATAGTACATTCATGTGTAGATCTCATAATTTAGTTTATCTCTCTTTTCCTTTCAATCGCCAAGTTGGAGTATGAAGTTCTGTTGTCAGACGCCTTATTCAAAGAGCTTTGTGCTGTGGCATTTGAACATTTTTCATTAGCGCTCCAGGTTTCATTGGGTATTTAATGCAAGTTTAACATGGTAACCATCCACATAAATGTGGGCTGCTTTCCAGATTTGGAATGGGCAGAAACTTTTTTTTGTTTGGTCAGGCATTGATACGGAGTATGTGGTAAATTATGGTGAATTGTCATCTTTTTGTTTACTAGAAATATTTTGAGTTTAAATATTATGAAATCCATTCTACTTTGGAGTTTTTTTTCTTTGAAAATTTCCTGGTTTGGACGTCATAGGTACAAGCTGTGCTCTTACTTCTAGGAGGTCGGGACATGCCGACCGGTGTACCTACAATGGAAGTACCATACGATCATAATAACAGGGTAATGTAAATCATGGAAAATTTTCTCCATATTATATGGTTATGTTCATATATTAGATCTTGCCAATGCCTACCATCTTCAGGGTTTGGTTGACACTCCAAAGCGCTCCAACTTATCACGGAGAATAGCCTCTCTCGTTAGATTTCGTGAAAAACGGAAAGAGAGATGTTTTGACAAGAAAATTAGGTACACTGTACGGAAAGAGGTTGCACAGAGGTAAGATGACTTAGGATACTATGATGTGTAAACATAATTTTAGTTAGAAATTTTACTTCGCATATTGGTATTTGTGTTCGTTCCAATCATCTTCTTCTCTCATCCTTTGGTTCAAGTTGCTTACAGGATATAGCGTACAAAATTCTAGGTCTCTTTTGAGGGTCGACTTAGCTCAAATTATAGAAACCAATTTCCCTCTAAATAGTGTTAGACGATACACTATGTCACTATCTATATATCTATTTTACTGAATGATCGTAAGTTTATTTAGTAGCATTTGCATTGAAATGAAAGTCCAGCTGGTGTTAGAATACCGTCTTTCGTTGAACAAAACTTGATATTATCAAGTTGTTTTCTTCTAGCAGACATTTGTGCACTCTAATTAAAAACTTTTTTTTTTTTTTAATGAGAAACTGATGTTACTCTGATTTTTTGGTAACATAAAGGCAAATATCACCTCTTGGTGGAAACAGTTTTAATAGCTATGCACATTTAATTATTATTATTTTTATTTTTCATTGTTGTTCTAGGATGCACCGTAAGAATGGCCAGTTTGCATCCATAAAAGAAAATTCAGGTGCTTCAAGTTGGGAGTCGGCACATAATGTCCTCCAAGATGGTACTCGTTCAGAAACTGTGTGAGTTCATGGTTTTAGTCTGTCTATTACTGTGTACTTGAAATTCTTTTTCAGGGATATATTGTTTGGATTTATATATATTTAATTATTATTGCTATATACATTTATTAATGTTTACCACTCCTAAAATATTTCAGTTTGCGGAAATGTCAACATTGTGGTGTTAGTGAGAACAATACACCTGCAATGCGTCGTGGGCCTGCTGGACCAAGAACTTTATGCAATGCGTGTGGTTTGATGTGGGCAAACAAGGTTTGTATGCTAAGAACTTTTGTACACATTTTTAACATAAGATGTTCACTTACATCTGTAAATACTTTTTCTTTCTCCTTTTATTATTATTTCTGTTAAACCAGTTATGATAACAAAATATGATAATAAAAAATGGAGAAAACCGTGTGCCAAGGAAGTTGCAATTGTCTTTTAATTAGTGCAGCAGTAGAGATATTGCTGTAATAACAAAGAGGCTTTTAGTGTTTACACCAAGAACCAATGACATTACAAAAGGTTCTTCAAAAGAAGGGAAGAGTAGTTGGCTTTGTGTCTATCAATGAAATGTTTTGTTTCCTACAAAAAAAAGTAGTTGGCTGTGTTTTTCCATAGGACTTGCCAAGGTGGCACGGATTCGAGGTTAGTAGACATATATTGAGTATTAATGCTGCCCAACAAGAGCTTCCATTAGAATACCTTAATTTTTTCAGGTATCTTCCTTTCCAAATCACCTCCCAGAGATGAAAGTCAATGATAACATCATTCTTTTGTGAGATCTAGGAAAAGATTTATCAGTAAAAGAGCTTTTTTCACATGCCCATATCCATTCATCTTCCAACGGGCATGAAGATTTCCAGCTTGCATATAAGGGAATATCCATGCTTGAAATGTATCGTTATGCAGATTCCTTCTTGATATAAGTTGCCAGCTGGAGTTCCCAAATCTGATTTTCAATGGGGTTTTACTATTAAGAGATGCTATTAAGTCTTGGAATGGGCCGAAAGGCCACTGAGAAAGGGGGATTTACCCTTCAAACATTTCCCAAACTTGACATTAACTCCATTTTCTACACCAAAGTAAACATGAGTAATAAAAAAAATTTGAAGCTTAATTTTTTTACTTAAGAAAAATGGAAAAGGTGGCAGGGTTGTATCCAAGAATACTTTATGGATTTAGTTTCTTAATATATTCTATTTCTTCATGCAATATTGTCATTAGCATTGTTCAATTTTTACCGGCTTATTGGTTGTACAGGGCACGTTGAGAGATCTCAGCAAGGGAGGGAGAAATGCGTCTTCTGATCATATGGAACCTGTATGTGATATAAAAGAAAATACTGTTTTCATTTTGAAAATGTCTGTCTCATTGTTTAAGGCTTACGTCTATACTCAGATATTGATCATATTCTCCTTGTTAGAAACTTAGACTGCTTCCTTATGGTACGGGCTTAAATTATCCATTTTCTATTTGTGAAGTAGAAGTCGGACGGATGAGGGAAAAAAGGAAGTACAACTAGGATAGATACATCATACATCCATTTTTTCTAGACAAGAGACAGATGGCATACAACTGTAGAGGGAGGAGTGACCATTCCTGGATTAGGAGATAACAAAAAATTCTCAAATCAGCCATATTAGGCAAAGAAACAAAAAAAAAAAAAGGAAAAGGAAAAAGAAAAAGGCAAAAAGTATCAGAAAACAAGGAAATAGAAGAAGGCAAATGAGAAACCTCTTTGGTGGTGGACACCTAGAGAGACTTGATTTTCCTTCAAAGAATGGTCATATTCCAACTGAAGTAAAGAGTCATTTGTGCAAGAGGGAAGGACCATCTAGGCATCAAGGGATATTTGGAAGATATCCCGTTCATATCTGCTAAAAATCAATGAATGACTTTCTGAACTTCCACACATAATGGGTGGGAGATTCCTTGGTGTATAATGTTTTGAGTGTTTAACTTTCTGTCACTTACTTTTCCTTTTATGCCTTTATTTTTGCATGACTAGTTTGTCTTCGTTTCAAAAAATTACAGTACGTTTACATGGTTGATTTGTAGAAAACTTGCATGCTGATGTTGTTATTTCATGTTGATGTATTGACATACTAGGTTTTTTCCAATGACCCTCTATGGATTTGTAGGAAACCCCAATGGATGTCAAACCCACAATCATGGAAGAAGAATTTTCGAGCATCCCGGATGAACATGTACTATGTGTTTATTTTTTTTTGTTTTTTGTTTTTGTTTTTGTTTTCATTTTCCAATATTTTCAATTTGGCAAGCTTGTGTTTTCTGCAAGCCCCAATGCATACAATTATTACAATATGCATGTAGGGAACTCCGGAGGGGTCCTGGTAAAACTATGACCAAAGGTTCCAGTAATCCTTCCGTTGACCCAGATGAGGAAATGTTCTCATATCTTAGTGGATTCTAAGCTTCCTATTATTATATGACTCTTTTACCTGCATTTGAAAATTTCTTTTTGGATCTTCATCTACCCCTGTTTTCTTTTACCTTGAAGTACTTCCCCCATTCACTAAGATATCCTAAATTACCAAACCCCATTATGAGAACCAGCACTTCACCCAGTTACTCGTGTTGACAAATTGGTTCATGCCAGATTGGTGCTAAATCTGTTCACTGTTGTAGTCTTTATTGATAAAGGTGCTCGGTGCCTCTTTTGGGCTCACCAATCTTGAATCGGATCTCAATTTCATTTTTATTGGATCGAATATCAGTTTGTCCTTAATAGACTCTGATGCCATATTAGCTAGTATAGACATCCATCTGAAAACCAATTGGTAATAAGAGAATAGTCTGCCTTTCTTATATATTACTATAAGATCTCCACTCTTTTCGATGTGGAATCCTAACGCAGTATCAGTGGTTACCCTTGGAATTTAGTCTTTGTAGTGTTTTTGAAGAATCGAGAGTGGAAAACAAAATACATCCTCTAGCACTTTGCTTCACACTTGATAAGAAAAGTGTTCTGAAGTAACTTGATTTTCCTTGTGGCGCAGAACATAACTGAAACCATTGGAGACCTTACAAATTCGTTGCCCATGCAAGTTGTCAATCATTCAACTAATGGTGATGAGCAGGTATTGTTCCTTTTTTTATATATATATTTTAAAGATGCATATAAGGAATTATCTTTCATTTTAATGAGTTTATTTTGGCAAGGACAAAGCCATTTTAGTTTTTCCTTGGACTATGATTTGGTTTTTTTTTTATTTGATTGCACTTGGAACACTTGCCAGCCAAGTCAAGCGCTTTGGATATCCATCCTGGTTGCTTTCATATCTGGAATTGGAAATCTTTTGTTATCCTGTATAAGTTTTCTACATCACATTAAACCATTCATCACATGTCAAGAAATAAACGTATGGATTTTGTCAAAATAAAAGAAGCTTGATTAAGACATTAATTTGTCTGAATTTTAAGTTGCCAATGGAGATTTGGACTGAGAAATTAGTCTAAAATGCAGGGCTAGACATTGACAATCTTCTGTTAAACCAAATCCAAGCACCAGTAGATTGATTGCCAATGTAGAATTTTACTTCTCTTTCCTGCGTTTGCAAAGTTCTTCATTACGTTACACTTTCAGGTAGTTAAAGCCAAAATAAATGTAGGTCCCGCTCTGATATAAAGTACCCTTGCCCTAATTGTCTCATATTAAACCTATCTTGAATACCGTTGCTACTCTGCTTCCCTTTCATTTCATAGGACAATATCACTTGAGGCCTTTGTCGCTAGAGAAACCCTCATGAACTCTAGTCTCTAATAGCAGATATATTGGTATCAAATAAACTAGCTCCAATGCGCCTAGTGATGTTTGTTCAATGCGTGTTGCGTGTGCATATATGTCCGTTTAGACCCTTTTTCATCCTACATAATATTATGTTGTGAGTATTGCATCTTAGGATAGTGTCCTTGCTTTAATTCTGTGTATGGCTTCTCTCCATTTTCATGTGCAAGAGTGTCACTTTAAATATGTGCCAAATTATTGAGGATATCACTAATTGTCTGAGTCTTTCTACCTACTATATATATATATATTCAATACCCTTTATTCCTATGGTTGCAACCTATAGACTCACCAGTGACATTAATTTGTAGACAACTCCCGTGTCTCCATTCCTTCGATGTCTCTCGATGCCTGGCCTAGGAACGGTTGTGGTTAACCTCTGATAATGGTTTCCTAGTTTTAAAAAATATATATATAACCTTTCAAAATCAAATATTTTCAACATGATTTTCAACCTGATTTCTCTAAGATACTTAAAACATTTCCTCCCAAAACACGTGGGGAGGTTGATTCATACATCGAGATTGTCCACGAATCCCAATTTTTACACAGCTGACTTTCTCGTTGTGTTAGAGCTAGTGTCACACAAAGGCTCAACTGCCAAAGAAGTGCGACTATGACACCCAACTTACCTTTACACTAGATGCTAAAATTTCTTGCAAGCCCTACATTAACAATTGAAACTTGGTTAAAATTTGTTGGTACAAGTTTAGACTAGGCTATGCCTATTGTCTATTCTTCAATGATTCTCCAAGGAGTTTGTTTGTATAAACCATCTGATGGCAGCTGAGGCCAATTGGCAACCCTAACTTTTTAAGACTTAGAGCCTAAGTGGTATTTATTTGTTGCATTTAATATTGTTTGGGTTGATATTCATTCACTTATACTAGTTTTTATCTTCAGGAGCCTCTTATTGAACTTGCAAATCCTTCGGATACCGATATAGACATCCCCACTAACTTTGATTAGAAGGTAATCGTTTGCTTAGGCAATGGGTCAAGGAGATTTCAAATAATACTTAGGCTGTTAATAATTTCTTCTTCCCTCATAAATCCTAGATGTCAAAAGTTACTATCAACAAATGAAGTGGCAGTTAGGACTTGTATAATTACAAAAGTGTTCCATGACATAAGTTTCAAGTGTTGCAGCCGCCCTTAGATTGTCTAACGATGTCGGTATTGCTGCCAGCAACTGTATGTGTTGACTGTACGAGTCGAGTTGTTTGGGGATACGCTTGAGTTCATTCATGGGTGTGATTCATTTGGTAGGGTTACTCTTGATTCAATTTGATTTGGAAGTCTGCTTCCATAATTTATAATCATAATGATGCCAGGGATCATCAAATGCTTGTGGTGTTTGTATCTTAAGATAAGATAGACTTTTGTGTTGCTTCTAATTGACTATATTATGTATAATGACTTGAGAAATTGCTAATAGAATAAAGTTGCAAATTACTAGCTCTGTAATTCCAGTGATGGCCCTTCCCCTTCAGGAATCTTTTATGTGTAGAATGAGATGGAGGCTAATAGCAAATTTGGGAAGTTTGTAATCTGTTATGTACAGAAATAAAATGGAAAAAACATATGCGAAATATATTGTCAAATTCTCAAATTTTTTTGCTACTATTTTTTTATCATCATGGGCGTGGGTGCTAGTGCTATGCTGCTTGCAATTTTGCAAGTGAAAGTTTTGAACTTGAGTTATTAAAAGCTTATTTTTTGAGTTGTTAAAATATCATTTTAGTATTTTCATTTATTTTGATACATCTTTCTAATTTAGTCTGTTAAAAAACTCATTGTAGATTTTTGTTAGTTTTATTAAAAATTAAATTAGCCTTTCCTCTAAAATTTTTAAAAATATTTAACATTGTCTTTTATTGTATCAAAATATTAAAATTGTACATGGGTCGTACTCACATCGAATAAAGAGTAAAATTGCTCAAAATTAAGAGTGCAAAACTAACATAATCCCTACACCAAGAAATGTAAACGATTTAGGACATGACTGTACAGATTAAAATAACAGAAATGATGGATTATGCCAAGGAAAACACACCTTCTTTTGCTATAAAAACATTGAGGTTGAGATGATGCAGATCAGAATTGAGCAATCAAACTTGAAATCAAGGCAACATTTGTGGCCAAATCAGGTGCTACAAGTATATCTTGCTCTTTGTCCTAGATTCTTTGGCTACCCTGTAAGAAGACAAAAAAATGAACTACTATTATGGTTCAATTATTCATTTCCAAAAATTATTGAACTAAAATAGCAAAATTCATTTGACTGTAATAGTGCTAACATGTCCAAATTTTGAACAAATTGAATATTATCGTGTCATTACCGAATGAGTCAGGGGCACAATAATTTCATTGTTTGGTTGTAAATTAGTTCAACACTATGGTGATAGGTTCGATCTAAAGAACTGACATTTAACTCTTATTTATTTTAGAACAGGGATACCTTGTATGTAGGATTTGTTGTCCTCTCTCCCGTATATACTCTTGAAATTACCAAATTGAGCATTTACCACTTCTAAGAACGCTAAATGATCTTTTTTATTTTTTGGTAACAGAAACCGTAGCAGATGGACTTTGTTTCACAAGCTTTTTAAAGAAATTGAAAAGTTCTAAAGAAATTGAATGATTTCTTGTGCGAATTGCATTGAAATTAGGTTTCGTCTATACTGTTCTAACGATTCATTAGACAGGTTCTTGATTCTATACAGATCAGAACGCAATTGGCAGAGGCTCGAGCGAGATTGACTATGTTTTTCGAGAGAAATCCATAGGTCGCGAGATCAACATGAGCAAGAACGGAAGAAGATAATGTGGAATTAATCAGAGCAATGGCGACATAATAATCACTTGAACACCATTGAAGAAAAAAACTACTCACCTCTGTATTAATGGCGCCAATGGAGGAGCCAACAAATTCTTGTGGCACCATTGAAGATCCATCGAACCTTTGATGATCTCTGTATATTTATAGTTTTTTTTTTTTAAAAAAAAGTATAAATTGAGAGAGAAGGACCACAAATAGCACATAGAGGACACCACTACTCTTAAAAAAGTGAGGGTCGAATACCTATTTTTGAAATCGAACCTATGACAGTAGTTTCGTTTGAACCTCGATATCATGGTCATGAGTTTTAACCTCCATCCTTATTACTATTGAAATAATAAAAAAAAAAAATTATAACAAAATTAGTTTGACCTTGATTTTATCTCTGATCCTTAATTCTATTTTCAAGATAGCATTGCATTTGAGCAACTCTTTTTACCATGTAAAAAATATTCATATTTAAGCTAATACAAACCAATTCAATTATTAATTTGTATAATCTAATAACTATGAGGTTACAAGTTTGAGTTTTCTTTTCATATATTGATGAATAAAATAAAAGTCAACTCAACAATTATAAAATCTATGTATACGACTAAGGGATTATCCATTCAAATCTAGCAATTATAAATATTGTTGAAATCGAAGAAAAAAACACAAA
Organism: Sechiopsis laciniata; assembly: GCA_037833695.1. NCBI lineage: Eukaryota > Viridiplantae > Streptophyta > Magnoliopsida > Cucurbitales > Cucurbitaceae > Sechiopsis > Sechiopsis laciniata. Next base: position 8,866,624 of record JBBMKA010000015.1, read on the forward strand.
AAAACACCAAATATAAATAAATGTTGCCAATACATTGTTGAACATGTTCATCTTTTGGACATGTATAAATAAGGAAAGCACCGAATATGAATAATGAAAGCCATGTGTAGCTTCTTTACATCGTTGGACATGATAGAAAATCTACATGTACTCTAATAAATAATAATCACTTTTGAAGTATTATTGCACTTAAATCAAATAATCAATAATTTGTTATTGTTATTCGATTATGAAATAATTAATAATTTTCAATATTATATGTGATTACTTACCATGGAAGTTCGTGAATATATATGCTTTTTCCTTCTAAAAAGTGAAAGCAACAAGGAATATTTTAAGTTTTCCAAGTTCCATCTATTTTGTTGAATATTTGATCAGTCTGAAGGGAGAATGAATTACTCCCACTTCCATTTATTACCTGCCACCATTAACATATTTTAAAAATGTGTGAGATTCACTCGCAATAATAATAAAAATAAAATAAAAATTACAAAAATAACTATTGTGGAATTAGGCATTGGATTGTGAACTTGGGATTTATCATAATATTATTATTATATGCCATAAATAATATTATGTATGGACAAAATTGGATTTCCAATTAGCTAAAAAAATTATGAGCTTCTGTACTGAAACCTATAAACAAAAGTTATAACTAGAAAAATGGGATGGCTTCATTTTTGTGGATGTCTGTCTTGCTAGCTATCATTGTATTTGCAGCCTCATCCCCATTCTCTTATAGAGCCTATCAGGCCATAATCAAGCTTCCATAAGACCCTCTTTCATTTGCTCCAGATGTTCCTGTTCATGAAAATCTTCGAATGGAACGTCCGATCCGCTGGAAGAATCACTTTCATCATATGTTGTCCGTTCCCTTGGCGTCGAGGGAAGGGACTCGTCCCTCTGTTGAGAAGATGAACCTGTGTTTCATTACACTATCAGTGTCGGATAAAAGAATAAAGATCATGTGAAGTGATTCGTTATCTAATTCTTTATCATCAGTAGAAAATTAAGAGACATCGCGAGAACAGTCCAACGAAGTGATCCTCATTTCGATGGCTTCTCAAGCAAAGGCGAATAGAAAACGAAATAGTTCAGAAAGTCGAGTTACCTTTCTGTCTCGGGCGGAACTTTTTAGTATGCCGCCTAATAAGTCTCTTTGCTTTTGTTATAGTGAGCTGGCGAGCGTAAGGTGAGATTTCAGCATCAGTGTCACTCCAGTCACCTTGGAATTCATTCTCAGCTTCACCCCTCATTGTGCGTAACACAAATGCTTTGGCCTTGCGACGCTGATTATTGAAAAGACCTCGAATGGAAGTAACAAACCCGTCCCCTGCCCCATCGCTTGGCCGCTTAAGCCAGGTTATTGGATGTTGATCTGATTTCACTACTAGAGCCCCTTCATTGTCACTCAAATTAAAGTCGCTGTCAGGAACGGCCATATTGCTGGGTTCCTTTTGGTTATGTGCTTTGTCTTTGAACTTCTTACCCTGCATGAGTGGTGTTCAAGATTGTAAATAACTGACCTGAATCATACAGAAACTCGAACTCAACGAATATTAATTTTTGGGTTTTGAAAATTAGGCTTATAAATATTATTTTTTGTTTTGTTGTCTACTTATTTACCTATGTTTAAAAACCACGTGATGATTTGAATAGTAAAATAAAAGTTTACAAAGCACTGGCAGCTTGAAAGGAAAGTGGTTCTTTCTGACACTGATGTATATAAAAAGGGAACGGAAATGTATGCTGAAAAATATAAGGTGAAGAAAAAAGAAAAGGAAAGTGGTTCCGACACTCACAGATACAAAAAGAAAACGAAAATGTATGGAAGGAACTTGAGTCAAGTTTGTAACTGAAATATAAAGGTGCAATATTAGTGTTATAATGCAGAAGATCAGAATTCACCTGCATTCCTGTAACAGATTTAAGAACTCCCCAGATGATATGCTTTTTAACACGAGAGAACAGTCTACGCCAAGTCCCGGTGAACTCAACACGATGAAATGTATCCATCAGCAACTTCAGATCATTGACAACAAACCTTGATCCTTCGTAGGTAACCAACAACTCAACCTGATTCAATCGTTTGTTGAGTGATTTACCAAGGAATCTACAAAATACTGTTTAAATAATTAATTCAACGACAAAATTTACAGACTGAGTTAACCTGGCTTATTTTGATATTATGGAACTCCATCATCTTTCGAGGTCTGGATCTTTTCTCATCCTGGGCCTTGATCACCTTTTTCTCTTCATGGGATGAGCGACCAGCTTTGACAGCTTTGGGATCTTTCAATTTATTACTACCTGATTCATCTGGTTGCTCAGCAGAACCCAATGGTCCACTTTTGGTGATGCTCTGCAAGACAAGTTCAGTAGCAACAGATCCGGCCAGAGTCTCTTCCCAAGACCTATCGAAAGAAGACGTTCTTTTTAACTCGGGGACTGAACCACTGCCAGCATTAGATTTAAGGTTTTGCAACTTTGATGCCTGCATGAAAGTATCAGAAATTTCATGAAAAAAGGATTAAGATACAAAGAAGGAATTCACCTCAAATTTGATCAATTCCAGGGATCTCAACAGGAGAAACCAATGATCATAACTCCAGCAGTTCCAATCTTTCATTTTCTTATTTATTAAAAGTTGAATTATGTTAATTCACCCATCAACCAACCAACACTCCCCTTTTGAACTTGAAAATTTAATAATGTCTATTAAGTGAAAATCAATATTAATTAGGGGTGAAACGACTCAATAGGAACTTGAACCCAAGATCTCTTACTCTAATATCATGCTGAATAGTATTAAATCGCTAATCGTTGATGGCTTGAGATAAATTTAATTATATTCACCAATGTTAACTATTGCTAGAAAAGAAACTGGCCTTATATGAGCCACAGGTAATCTTAAGAAACTCACTTGAGAAGATTCTGCGTTGACAGTTCCTTGGCCGCCGAGGGAAAAACCTAATTTGGAAAACATCTCTGACTCCTTTGTTGGGTGAGAATTAGATGTCGATACCTCAGGAACTGAAGAGCCTTTCCTTACACGCCTTGAACCTGCCGCTGTAGAAATCTTCCAAGCTTCCTGCAGCAAAACGTGAGCCACTCATACTCTATATTCAAAGGAAGCTAAACATCTCTGGTTCTTCTTGAAAACAATGCTTTCAACTCACCTGCCGTCTCTGTGAATCTTGTTCTTCTTCTGGAAAAAGGTACTCCCACATCATCCGATACATTGTCTCAGTCAAATGAATTTTGAGGGGATAAATTTCTACCTATAAGAGAATATATTAACACGTTAAGAAAACAATGAGGATTGAATCACAAATTCTAATGATCAAATAATTCTATTCATTTATTTTTCTTGGTAAACGGAAATTACTATAATATTAATTTTAATTGTTAAAGTCGTTCATGCAACACATGCACTGGATTAGTCAAGTAACAATTCCTGAATAAAAGTGTTTAAAGATGGCCCCTCTCTCTCTCTCTCCTATTACCTGGAACAGTTCAAGGAGTGAATTTCCATCCCTCGGAGCTCCCTGCTTTGCATCCACTCGAAGCATGACTAATCTGCAGCCATTAAAGTAGATGCTGTAACTTTATGAAGAACCATATGAAGCAATTAGTTCCTAAATTACACAAGGAAAAACAGGAGGCTCATTTACGAAGGGGGCAACATGCCACTTTCGAGTATTCAATAAATAACAAAATTGCCAATCCTAATCTTGCATTTAGACTATTAAAGTGCATCAGCCTTGAGATCAACCAGAGAGATCCAATAACCCATAAAGACGAGAATCTGTTGGCAGGTATTTTATGATAAACAGACAATTTCTTTGTGTTCGTGTGTGTGTTCTTTGATAAACAGAATTCCTGGCTTTTTGTGTCCAAAAGTTTAACTGCTACGACTATCATCCTAATTTGGCCACAAAACTACTCATTGATAAATGAATGTCCAAAGTAGATTATTAGTTCTTAGCGTGTTTAAGAACGACTAAAAGTGTTTTAAATAATTGGTCAGTCAATGGTTGGAATTTTGTGTGATAAAAAGCTACTTTTGACCAATGAAAATACGGTTATATTATTTAAATTTATTTTAAACTTTTTTTTTTTTTTTTTTTAATTAAACGTTTTTGAGAAAGTCTAGAAAAAAGCACATTAATGTTTTTTTTGGATAACTGGCTTTGGGCCCCGACCCCATTAATCAGGAGTACCTGCGGTTGCCCCAAAGCTGAGATCCATCAAGGATGATTAGCCAACAAGCCAAGCCTTGGAGGACACACTTTACTATTTACCAAATTTTGTGTGGATTGAAAAAGATAATCTTGAATCATCCAAAAACATGGATTATACGAGAACTTCAGAAAATAATTAGCATGTTATCCAATGAAAACCAAATACTTGGGGATGGGAACGTAAACTAGATAGATTTGGACATTCTTTCACCAGGAGGCAGAAGAAACTGATTAAAAAGAGCGAAAAAGGAACATACTTTCCCCATTCTCGTGGAGGATTCCATGCTGATAGAAGCATGTCAGACTTGGCATTGGGCAAGCAATTTCGCAAAACAAAATACTTCGTAGTAAACTGAGCAATGCCAACATCTTTGTAATCACGGTCAAAATCATAAAACTGTAGTAACAAATGGTAACAACGTATCAACAATCAAGGATTGCAACATAATTGTAGATATAATTATATAACAAAATGATGAATAGTATCCAAACAAATAATAATAAACCCTACAAGCATTGGTTTGCATAAAGCCTGATCATAAGCTAACTCACAGCAATTTTAAAATAATCTTATTTACTGCAATCCTTTCACCCTGGTTAATCTGTACGAATTTGAACAATCAAACCGTGATATTTCTTGACATGAAACATCTAAATCTAAGACAATTACTAAACTAGCCTTGTTGTAAATTTTTGTTTTTTGGACAGAAAACGCGAGACTATTATTAAAGAGAAGCACAAAAAAAAGAAGAGATGAGATAGCCCCACTACACCAACTAGCCTAGTTGTAACTAACAAGAACTCTTGAAAATAGGATAGTAAGACTCACCATGTTATTTAGTTCAGCTTCTGCAAAAGATTTACCATCAACGAGCATGCTCCAGACTACTTTGTCAATTTTCAAAGAAATCCTCATGGCATATGAAGGACTTTTGTTCTTCTCCTTCTCCATCAATCGTATATGAGCAGCTTTCTGAAGAGCCATCCTCAATGATGCGGATGCCATCTTTCTAGATTTTTGTGCATTTACAAGCTCTCTCTTTAGTCCTTGCAACTGGAAAAATGCTCTTTGGTTATATATGGATTGAATCATGTTAAATCACAATCATTAACCAGATAGGTTTAGGATAAATTTAATTATATCACCCCACACTAACCCACAAAAATGTGTCAAGCAAGTGAAAATCTATATTAATTGGGAGGATTTACAAGATTTGAACACATGACCTCTAGCTCTAATACCAATTTGAATCATGTTAAATCACCAATCAACTCAAAAGTTTAAGCGGATAGGTTGGCGTAAATTTAACTTTATCAGCCGACATATATCTATCGAGCTAAACAATAAGGCATAAGGAGAGTAGTCATGCATGTTTTAAAAAGCTATGGAGGTAACCTTGAGGCAACACTCTAACTTTTAGCCTCAAGGGTTTTGCCTTCTTTGGATCACAAGAAGCTTACACCTCTATGAAAACACATGGAGACTTAAAGTCTCAACACCTCGTATAATGAGTATAAGAATACTTTTATTTATCATTATTATTATTATTATTTTATGGGAAACAAAACATTTGCATTAATAAAGTGAAAATGTTACAAAGAAGCCTATCGAAACATCGATAAGGGCCAATCAAAGAGCAAAATAACTTATCGATCAAAGAGCAAAATACATAGGATAAATTGATAAATACAAGTCTGTTAGTGTGGAAAACAAAGAAACGAGAGGTGGATGGGCTTGTAGGTTGAAGTGGGTCAATCGAAGAGCAAAATATATAGTATTATGTTGTGCAATACTTTTTTACACTAGCTTGTATTTGTTGATGTTTTTAATTAAAATTAAGGTTTATGCTTCATACTGCCTTGAGGTCTGCGCCTCACCTCTTCAAGAAGAAAAGTATCGAGGCCACCTTTAGCCTTTTACAACATTGGCATTATCAACTTAAATGTATGCGAGGAATATCTTATAAGCAATATGTCATTTGCTAGACTACCGCTACCACCAAGAGAATGTTCAAGGATGTAGATTCTAACTCCACGGAAATCGCAATTTAAGTTTTAATTAGCAAAAATAAAAACTTATGGTCAACCACAGTCAAACCAGCCAACATGTTCACAAGCAGAGCTAAGACTTTCACAATAAAAAGTTCAAAATTGAAGCTATTTTGAAATTTAAAGAAACGATATATATTAACATTAACAAAATCACAATCCACGTTTAGAATCATATAAATGAAATAACAAGAATAGTGCAAAATGTTTCTCACCAATAAGGTCTTTCCACCTGAAATCATCCACATCTCACTATCTTTTTCAAGATTTGGGTCGGTACTGTCGCAATAGAGAGACAGTTTTCTAATGTCATTCATAAGCAACCTTTGTTCCCGTTCTTTCTCTTCGAGTTTGACTTTTGCATCTTCTACCTCTTCAACACCATCTGGGACAACCTCATCTGCTTCCTCTTCAATATCTTCACCATCTTCTGAAGGAAATGACAGACTACTATTTCGAGGCCTGATATTACATGCATCAATCATCAATTCCTACTTATTCATAGACAAGCAAATTAATCAAATAAAATATATATTTTTAAATCATTTACTGTTGCTAATTTAAGAACTTCGCAGTTCATGCAACTCTTGAATAATAACATTTTTTTTTTAAAAAAAACATGAAACCAATAAAATAATTCAAAATTAGGAAGCCGTGTGATGAATAATTTTAACGATAAAACAGAGATTCTTAAAAGCTAGAAAAACGGTATCAACTCAGAATGCTAGATGGTATATAAGAATGCAACAAAAGATGTAATTCCAGCTAAATCCTAGTCTCGACTGTTGAACTAATTAAATATACGCATAGGAATAAAGTAAAGTAACTATAAAAAAAATTGTACAAAAGTTCAAACTTTGCATTAAGTAACTCAAAAGCAAAGAAAGAAGTAATTTCAGCTAAAATCAGCGGTCATAATATTGTAATTCCAGAAAAACTGGTAGCAATAGACATAAATTCATCCACATACTTGGGAAGACGTGCAAACAGAAGGTTTGTTAAAACGTCTAGCATAACTTGAAACTGACGAGAAGTCATGGTTGCTGTTATATTTTCAGAAGTGAAAGTGAGCTCTTTTAACGGCTTCACCTACAACAACATCATTTAAACACATTAGTAACACTAAATTCAAGACTAATTAGTATGAAGGCTAAGCAAGGGTAGCTCTGCAAGCCAAATATATAATTTTCTACGTCATCTTGACTTGATGTGATGGGACCTTTATTAGATTCAATGCCCTTCATGGGCCTCCTTTACTTTACTAATTTCTTTTAGTGATTACCCTTTTATGCAATTTTGTAGTTTTTTTTAAACAATAAACAAAATTTTCATTAAGAGAATGAAAAGAAGCAAACACTTCAGATACAAACCTCAAAAAGACGGAGATTAAAAAGGATACAAAAAAGCAATAAGACCAAAGCAAGACAAAAGAGCCAAATAGTAGCAAAAACAACAAAAAGCCCCGCACAAGATAACCGAAGAATTGAGATGCCAACCAAGGCAAAAAGAGAGAGAGAAAATCAAGCATCCAAATATCTTTAAGCTATAATCTTCAAAGACGAAACACAGCTACGGGCAATAACGCCAAGATAAGCTGAAGGAAGCAGAGGCTTGAGAGGCAAAATTACAAGCCGCCAAAAAACAAAGGTACTACAACCAAAAAAGGAGACAACTTATTGTTGAATTATATTAAACTATCAATCAATCCAAAAGGTTAAACTTGTAGGTTTGGGTAAATTAAATTATGTCAACCAATACTCGCCCCCACCTATGAGCTTAGAAATTTAAGAAATGTCCTACAAGTGAAATTCAATTTTAATTGGGGAGGAAACGACTTGGCAGGGTTTCGAGCTCAGGACCTCCTACTCTGATACCATGAAGCTTTGTGTAGAAAAGGTGAGAAAATGTGTTGTATTTCATTAAGTATTGAACTTATATATATATATCATGCAAGTGTACTGTAGAAGGGGTAGGGCTGATAAAAACCCCACATAATGGCTAGTTTGACCGTTAGATATTTTAGTAGATGTGTTAAAGCTCGTTTAGGAGTAGGATAAGGAATGGTCAATCCTATTAGGAGTAGGATAAGGAATGGCCAATCCTATTAGGAGTAGGATAAGAATATTAGACTATAAATAAGAGTAAATAGGGAAGAAGGGGGGATTGAGAAGTATTGAGATATTGAGTATCTAGGGCTTGAGAGTGATCTCAAGATCGGGAGGGTCCAAGTACCTTTAACACTTGGGTTAATTAGCATCTTTATTATCCTTTTTATTTAAATATATATTCAGTTCTTATCAATTTGGTATCAGAGCGTCAAATTCTTGGGCAACATAATGACCAACACGAGAATGGAAACTCGTGTCGAAGCACTGGAAATGAAGATGACTGAACTAGCAGCAGAACAATCAAGATTGATCACAAAGAATGTAGATGAAGCAATGGAACGTGGGATGGCAGAATTATTCAAAAAATTGGATGAGCGTGAAGGAAAGCAATAATCAAGAAACAAAGGGAAAGAAATCAAGAAAGATGAGAAAACAGAGAAAGGAAAAGAAATTACTGACCTGAATAAAACTCTTGTCCCTATTTTTTATTTAAGATTGAGGAAATTGGAAGTACCAATCTTCGGAGGCGAAAACCCAAACGAATGGCTACAACAAGTTGAAAGATATTTCGTTATAAATCGACTTTCAGAGATGGAAAAGATGGAGGCAGCTTTACTCTGTTTGGAAAAAGTAGCATTAAAGTGGTTTACATGGGCAGAAGCTAGAAGACCAATAGAGAGCTAGGACGAATTCCGACGAGCGTTACTAAGAAGATTTACTCCCAAGAAACAGGGCACACTCCATGAACGATTCTTCTCTCTTCAACAAGAATCGACTGTTGAAGATTACTAGGAGAAATTCGAGGAATACTCTACTGTTCTTTCTCTTGATGATGAAACATTCGAGGGTAAGTTTGTACAAGGATTATCAGAAGACATACGAGTAGAGATGAGAGTTGGACTGCCAAAAGAGTTGACTCTGATCATGGAGAGAGCAGAAGAAATCGAAGATAAATTGGCTCACTATGAAGGCAAGAAAATAGTTGAAGGGACCAAGAACACAACTGTGAATTTCAAGGCTGCTACCTATGGCGCGGGAGCAAATTCAAGAACAATTTCCCTTAACCCACCTAAAACATGGCAAACAAAAAAAGAGAAAATGTTGACAAAGGCAGTGACTTTTCTTTCAAAAGATTATCCGATGCAGAGCTACACTCGAGACGCGTTCGCGGACTATGCTATAAATGTGAAGAGAAGTTTTTTCCAGGCCATAAATGTAAAACCAAAGAACTGCATGACCTAGAAGTTTTGGTGGTCCAAAATCTTGATGCTTCAAATCCAGTTGAATGTCACCACTTAGATACTGAAGAAGAACCATCAAGGAGCAATGATTTGAGTCATACACCAGTTGAACTGGCTTTACACTCTATGATAGGTCTTGATACTCCAAGAACTTTTAAAATGAAAGGGAGGCTTTTGGAAAAAGAGGTGGTTGTTCTTATCGATTCAGGGGAAACTCATAACTTTATTTCCAAAGAACTAGTAGAGAAACACAACATCCCAATAACAGAGATTGAGGGTTATGGCATCATGCTAGGGTCAGGAAAGTCTGTAAAAGGGTCTGAAATTTGTAACAATGTGGTTGTGCAGTTGGGTGACATTTCAATAGTCCAGAACTTCTTACCTATGACTCTTGGCAGTGCTGACATAATATTGGGAGTCCAATGGTTATCAACCTTGGGAAAGGTCACAACAGATCACCAACATTTAGAGATGCAGTTCTTGCTGGGGAAATCAATTATCAATCTGAAAGGGGACCCCTCACTTGTGAAATCGCAGGTGTCTTTAAAAACTATGATCAAAACTCTTAAACTAGAGAAAGAGGGTTTCTTAGTTGAGTTGAATTCCTTGGAAACAGACATAAAAAAAACAAGTTCTGCATTGATGAAAAAACTTCCACAGGTAGTCCAGCAAGTCCTCAAGACTTATGCTTCTGTGTTCCAACCAATTCTAGGCTTGCCTCCACAGAGAATATTGGATCACAAAATGGAATTAATACCAGAAACCATTCCCATTAATGTCCGACCTTATAGATATCACCAAAGTCAGAAAGAAGAGATAGAAAAATTAGTTGAAGAAATGTTGGTGGCCGGCATTATACGACTAAGTTTGAGTGCCTATTCTAGGCCAGTTTTGTTAGTAAAAAAGAAAGATGGTAGTTGGCGATTCTGTGTCGATTATCGTTCTCTAAATAAAGCCACCATTCCAAACCAATTTCCAATACCAGTGTTTCACATTTCTCAGCTTCGGAAAGCACTTGGGTCAACATTTGTAGTGTCTGTTTTCCCTAAAGCTTTGGCAGCAGATCATTCCATCACTTACCAACCACTCGAAGTATTGGGCATTCGTAAATCTACAGTTGATTCATCTAAGATGGAGGTCTTGATTAAATGGGACAAGATGGATGATGCAGATTCTACGTGGGAAGATGCCATATTTATAAAAGACCAATTTCCAAAATTTTACCTCGAGGACAAGGTGGGTTTTTGGGGGCCGGGAAGTGATAGAACCTCTATCATGCAAGTGTACCGTAGAAGGGGGCTGATAAGAACCCCACATAACAGCTAGTTTGACCGTTAGATATTTTAGTAGATATGTTAAAGCTCGTTAAGGAGTAGGATAAGGAATGGTCAATCCTATTAGGAGTAGGATAAGGAATGGCCAATCCTATTAGAAGTAGGATAAGAATATTAGACTATAAATAAGAGCGAATAAGTAAAAAGGGGGGATTGAGAAGTATTGAGATATTGAGTATCTAGGGCTTGAGAGTGATCTCAAGATCGGGAGGGTCTAAGTACCTTTAACACTTGGGTTAATTAGCATCTTTATTATCCTTTTTATTTAAAAATATATTAAGTTCTTATCAATATATTGTTAGGATCTTACATCGGAAAGAGTGGAGACCTCATAGCCATATATAAGAAAGGTGAACAACTCCTCTCATCACCAATTAGTTTTGAAATGTATATCCACACTATCTAATATAGTATTGGAGCCCATTAAGCCCAAACGGGTATTCAGTCCAATAAAAATGGAATTGAGATTTGATTCAAGATTGGTGAGCCCAAAAGAGGCACCATCTTGAGGGGGGCATGTTAGGATCCCACATCGGAAAGAGTGGAGACTTTATAACAATATATTAGAAATGTGGACTATTCCTCTCATCACCAATTGGTTTTGAGATAGATGTCCACAGTATC
>JBBMKA010000015.1:8878323-8950796 GCA_037833695.1 Sechiopsis laciniata
TATATTAGGGTAGGTGACCACTTTTAGTAAAAATAAATCATAATTTATGGAAATATCCTCCTCTTTAGGTGAATATTTCCATTTTAGGAAAATATCTTTTATTGGGCCAGGCCCTAAATAGGGTCTCACCGTAGATAAGAAAAAATGATAAATATTCGCGAAAGCAGCGCGCGAAACGGAGCTTAAATGGGAAAAATATGCCAAAAAGGTTAAATGGGTCGAGCTGGTCGACCTGCCAGAAGTGGCCGAGGCAGGCCTGTGTGGTTAGCGCTTGGGCGATTTTTGTGGCCTCGCCTGGCTGGCCTAGCAGGCATGTGTGGCCTACACCTGGGCTGTAGGCTGAGGCAGACCTGTGTGGCCCATGTCTGGATGGCCTTTGTGGCCTCGCTTGTGTGTCTTGCGCTTGGGCCGAGGCGGACTTGTGTGGCCTGCGCCTGGGCGGCTTGACGGGCATGTGTGGCTCGCATCTGGGCGGGCTTTGTGGCCTCTCCTAGGTGGCCTAGCGGGCCTATGTGGCCTGCGCCTGGATGACCTTTGTGGCCTCGCCTGAGCGGCCTGTGTGGGTTTTCTTGGTTTGGTCTTGGGCCTTCCTTTGCAGGCCCAATTTCATTCGTTCAGGTTCTCGGGCTTAATTTTGCCCATAACAGTTATATGTTTTGACTCTCTCCTCTTTCAACTATTGTTGAACTCGAGAAAGAAAATAATTTAGGTAGATTGTGAACAATTTATATACATATTAATGTATAGGGAAACTCTAATTAACAATGTGATACTATTTGATGACATGTTAATTTTTTACAAATAAAAATGTAATTAAAATAACAATTATTTGTATGACATTAAATCGTGAAAAGTACTTACCCGTAGTTTAAATCGGGTTACATGTTGCAATTTAGCTTACAATTACATAATTATAATTGTAATACTGTCAAATTAAAATACTCTTGATTATAATTGTAATCATGTAAAATTACAATATTGTTGAATTGATATTTTTAATTCAACAATAATAAATTCAAACATGTGACTTCATTCATCTGACACTTATATTGTTGATTGGTAAATACTTGCTTAATTGATTAAAACATAATACTTCCGAATAAAAACATCAATCAAAACTCTACTTCCTACCGTTTGTAGACTATAAAGAGATAAGAATTATCATTTTCCAATATTCAATGTTGATATTAATGTTAGATGCATCAGTCACCATAGTATTAAACAACGATAATGTTGTTAGCTTGAAATAACTATGTTGGTTGAGACATATCCTCAATCTAATATATTGATGTTAAAATCATCATTCCAATCTACATATTTCAAGAAAAAGTTACCAACATTACTTCTTAAATATTAGCTAAATCATACTGTTTTTTATTTTTTTTAATATTATTATTTGTTCCTTATTAAACATTAATTGTGTTAATAAAAATGAAAAATTATAGTACTAAGAGATGATGAATTTGGATAAACTGTGTAGAAAGACATGTCATATTAGTTAGAGAGTAAACTGTAGTGGATTTTGTTGGGAATTTGTTGGGTTTTGAAAAGGAAGAACAGTGGTTATGAGACGTTTGGAAACGTTAAAACTTAGAAAAGTTATGTATATTTGGAGAAGAAAACTATCGATTGAATTAAAGAGCGACGAGTCATTAGAACATAATTAGAAGTGATATTGTACTTGAAGGATATATAAGGATTTATGTAGGATTTCATGAAGTTTTTATATAGGGATTTTTTGGAATTGCTACATCCAAACTCTCTATCTAAACACACCATAATTAGCGAGAGGCAACAAATAGGCACTAGTATACATTTTATAAAATTTAAATATATTTTTTGAGTTGCAAAAGTGAGAGGTTTCAAACCAATTAACCTAGATGTACAATTAATACTCTTGTTTACTATTGTAAAAATGTTTTAGACACACCCCATAATATATGATATTTGATGTAACGTTCAAATATTATTTTGATTTTCTTACTTTGAGTTTTTTTTTTGTTCAGTTAAATTTTTTCTCCACACTTTAAAAATACCTAAGATCCTTATGGCAGTGTGTGTTATATTTTCTTACTATTACTCACTTTCTGTATCAAATTTAGAAATATGCTTGCACTATTAAACTAATTTTGATAATATTAATTTCAAATTTATTATATTGTGAATTTTAAACGTCACGGGGCAGGTTGGGCTCGGAAATGGTTTCTCCGTCTCCGTTCTAGCCACAAAAATTAATCCTCGCCCCCGGAAAAATCATTTTTTTTGGGATCGGGGCAGGGATTCCTCGCGGGCACCGGGAATTGAGTTTCTTAAGGGGATTTTTTTTCATTTATTTATATATATTTTTAGAGAGTTTCACCAAAAAAATATATATTTATTTGAAAATTAAAGGGTAAAATAAAAGAAAACTATTTTAAAAAATAAAAAAAATAAACGGGGCAGAACTCGGGGAATCGAGGATGAGGAATACAATTCCGTCCCTGGCCCCGGTTAGCCAACCGAGAATTTTTCTCTCTTCCCCGCCTAATCGGGAATTTTCCGCAGGACCACATCTTTACGTGCAAATTGAAGAAGTACGAATAAAATGAAGTAAATAAACTAAAATTATATTTTTAACTTTAGACAACAATTATAAGGTGAAATAATGGTCAAAATAACCTTAAAATTTTTGAAGGAGAATGATAGGATTCTACTATTATCTTATATTGAAAAAGTTAAAAGTCATCCAAACATTTGTAAAATAAGTGGACTACTCTTCTCAACACAAATTAATTTTAAAATGAATATTCACACCATCTAATAAATAAACTAAAAAACTATCAATACCTACTTAAAAATTAATTTCTTATAAATTTATGTCACACTAGTTGAAATGTTTGTGAATTGGCCAAGATAAGTAATTATGTCGATAAAGGCTAAAAAGAATAATTGAGTCAAGGTCGTTTACAACCCATCAATAGAGATGTCCACTGGGTGGGGCGGGGCCAGCGAATGCCCTCCCCGCCACCAAAATAAATTCTCATACCCACGAAATTCATAATTTTTATGGAAAAACATTTATTTGAATAAATAATTTCACCATCAAATATTTTTTATCTAAAAATTAAAGAATAAAATGGAAAAAAAAATATATATATTACGAAATAAAATTATAAACAAGAGGGAGAAACGAAAAAAAAGGTGATAATGAAAAATGAATATCTCTACCCACCAATAATGGGAATTTCGAGGCATATATGGTAAATCCCGCCACCATTAAGGTTCATTTTCTTCGTTCAGTCCACAGTTCTTCGTCCTCGCTCGAACACTCTCGCTTTTTTCTCTACAGTTCCCAAATCCAAAGAAGTTCACTGTAACTACAAAAACTTTGCTCGATTCTCATCTCTATATTCTATCAATTCTCTTTCAGATCATTCCTTCTTCCCCATTCTGCAATGCTCCAATCGCCCTTGATTTCGTTCTGCCGGAGTTAATGTACGGACGAGCTCAATCGTTGACCATGGGCAACCAGATCGCCTCCGGCCCCGACGGTTGCGACGGCGGCGAGCCGTTGGATAATCGCCTTGCTCGATTCGGAGCTCATTCTCTCGAAGACGGTGCTGGAGTTGGCGGTATGATCGAGGATCTCAACCCTGATTCCGTTTATGCTTCCGCCGGCGATGGCTCGGACATTGCTATGCAACGCAGCGATGGCTCAAGCCAGCTCACGCTTTCATTTCGTGGCCAAGTTTATCTGTTCGACGCAGTCTCTCCTGAGAAGGTACTTGTTTATGAGAAATTAGGGTTTTAGTTTTCGACATTGTTCTTCTGGATGCTATGGAGTTTTTGTTTCAATGGAGCTGGTATTAAACATAGATTCTTATTGAATTTGCTAGTTTTCTGAAGAGAATACGTTGAATCTATACTTCTTGATTGATGATTCCGTATATTTTTCAACTTTTATGTTAATTGTAAGGTTATAAGTTTAACCAAATCCTTTGTAGGTTCAAGCAGTATTATTGTTGTTGGGTGGCTGCGAACTATCTTCTGGTCAGCAAAGTCTGGATTTGGTAAATCAGAACCAAAGGGTACTGCTGGAAACTTGTATTTCATTCTTGTATGAGAAATTTGATGTTTTTCAATTTAATTTTGTTTTCTTCCATATTTTTCTAGAATGTTGTTGACTTCCCTGGACGCAGTAGTCAACCGCAGAGGGCAGCATCGTTAAATCGATTTCGACAGAAAAGGAAGGAGCGATGTTTTGACAAAAAAGTTCGATATGGTGTTCGTCAGGAGGTTGCTCTCAGGTTTGGCGATGAACATGCTAAGTTACTTGGCTGGATTGTGTTTTCCCTGTTGGCATATCCTTTGATTTCACTTTTTTCATTCTCTTTCACAGTTAAACAAAGCCCTTCTGTTTATTGTTATAGAGATTTCATGCATTTGAAGTTTTTTAATTTGTGCATGTTTATTTCTATACTCAGCTTTTGCTTTTAAAAGAACTCTGTGTTTTTTATCTCTTATTTAAATTGTTACAACAATTGCAGGATGCATCGCAACAAAGGACAGTTTACTTCTTCTAAGAAGTCTGATGGTTCGTATAGCCATGGTAGTGTCTCGGAGTCAGGTCAAGAAGAAAGTCCACCAGAAACTTCGTGAGTTTTCATGGTTCTGTAAATTATACAATCTGAAACAACTATTTCAGCACTTGAATGGTCTTTTTTAAAAACATTATATGTTTGTGAGTGTCTGGGTGCACATACATACACCTCAACTATTCTCTCGGGACAACTTGCTTGACCCTTCAACATTTAAATGCCAAGAAAATTCGTAGAACATTAATTTCTAGGTAGGTGGTCGCCATAGATTGAACCTAACCTTTTGGTTTCTTAATTTGACATTTCATTCATGTATCAGAATTTGTAATTAGTTCTATTTTAAAACACACGTTTAGATTTATTTTCATCCTTGCAATTTTGTGCTTTCTCTAGATGCACAAATTGTGGCATAAGTTCAATGGCAACGCCAATGATGCGGCGAGGACCATCTGGGCCTAGATCACTTTGCAATGCATGTGGACTTTTTTGGGCAAGCAGGGTAAGTATGCTCCTGAAAAGTTGATAATTTTGCACTATTTATTATATTCATTTTCTTTAGATGTTCTGGACTCTGGCTGATGGATATAGGATGTGTGATCTTTATGCTATTTCCTACTTGTGTGGGAATTTTTGTTTTTGAGTGCTTGTTTGCTTCGATGCTTTGAGTTAAGATTTAACATTTTTATGGATCTTTATGGGGCACTATGATTCTAGCTGCACATAGGACAAGTGGGAATAGAAAAAATCGATGGTACACAGTGTCTACTGTCTAGGTTAATTTTGGCCTTTTTGGTTAGTAATTGGTCTTTAGTAAGAACCGTTGACGCGGTTAACAATTTCTATCTTTAACCCGCTCTCACTAGTTCTTGCATTTTCTTTTGTTATTCTTCCCGCCCTCTTTCTGTGTCTCTACTACGTATTTACCTAACCAATCACCTCATTTATATCTTTCTCTTTTCCTTCCTTTCTTATATATTGCTGCTTCTTGATGTAGTGTAGTTAGAGGTAGTTTTATTTTGTAAGTTTCATTATATCAATGAAATATCTTGTAACTAAATGTTTTATTTTTTAGTTGGTTGGTTGGTTTATTTGGATAAGTAGAGGCAATAATATCAATAGGGGCTCAGTTTCATTAACAAAGATTTAGTTAAAGAGTTCTCTGAGATACTTCTCTCTTGATTATTGGTTGCATCATCACCTCCCTTGATCGTTGTATTTATGTACTTGTTCAATAATTTGCTTTTCCTTTTTTTTTTCCCTCCTGTCCTCGTTGCTTCTTTTACAGAAGTTCATCTCATCCGTGCAGTTTCTTTAGATGTTCCTCTTAAGCTTGCTTAAGTTCTTGAAATCTCCCAATGCTTTTCTCCACTTCATTGACTGTCATCCTCCAATCCGGCACTTTTCCCAATAAAATCTCCCAATGCTTTTCTTGGTTTCCTAGAACTTTCTGCATTCATTTCAAACAGGAACAATCCGAACAAGTATAAATTGCAGTTCCAAGGCTGCACAAAAATAATTTTACTGAGATTTAGAATGAGGGGAAATCATGAGAAGAATGCGAAGGCAAATCAAATCAAAGGCATCTTCCCAACATTGTACAAAAAAAAATTGTTGGCTTCGTTTTTCTCGGTAAAGCTTTGAGGTTTTACTGGCTAAAAAGATATAATAAAATTGGAGGCATATTGCAAGACATTGGGACATCTTACAACTGAACAACACATTATATTGGAGACGAATTTGATGTACACGCTGTTCACCTTCACTAAATTCTTCAATATGACCATCTAACTTACAGTTTTCAATAAGTCTACAACCCAAGGTGGCTGGCCTAGTAGACAATAAGAGGGCAATTTAAATTATAAGAGTTTGGAGAGAACGTGGTAAGTCAAAGTCATGGTGACCACCTAGTTAGGATTTAGGTCAACAATGAGTTTCTTGGCAACCAAATATAGTATGAGTTATATATCGTGAAATTATCAAGTTGGCTTGAATACTCATGAATCTTAAAATTTTTTAAAATTGTCAATAAGTCTACTTAATGAGTCAATACCATGAGTTGGCCTAGTGGTGAAGAATTTAAAAAATCTTAGGGAATTAAGAGGTTATGAGTTCAATCTATGGTGGTCACGTAGTTAGGAGTTAATTTCCCACGGATTTCCTTGACAACAAAATGTTGTAGGTTCAAGTGGTTGTCCTATGAGAATAGATAATGTGTGCTGAAGTTGGCCTAGGGGACACTCACAGATATAAAAAAAGAGTCTAATATCAACTACCAAAGTAAAGTGAAAGGGGAGAGAGTCTCTTTGATTGAGGCTCGGGAAGGGTTTCTTTGATTGAGGCCTCGGGATGCCAACATCTTGCCTATTGGTTTTCCCATTCACCCTAAAAAGAAGTTGTGGATATGGTTATCAAATGGAATCTAAATCGCTATCAAACATGGCATAAGGCTTTATAGTGTTCTATCTAATTTACCCTCAGATATTTAAAACTAAGAGATTATATCATATATACATAAAAGTTAGAAGGTTAAATTTACCCCATCTTAAGAATTTTTTTAAAAAAAATTTTACTTTTGCTATGGCCCTGGAGGTGAGAGAGTTAAGTTCATTTGCATTTCTATGGTATCAAATTTGGACCTTTTGCTATCTTGCACCATATGATTTTTAAAATTGCCTTCAAATCCTATTATTGTTGTTACAATTTGTTATTATATATCCCTCTCTATGCTTCACAAGGTCTATGTTCTGTATTCTGTGAAATTGTGAATGAGTGGCCTACATTTTCTTGTGTTAGTCGGTAATTGCATTCCCTTTTATGGTTGAGCTATAGGCATTTTATGGTTGGAAATTCATTATTCTCTCAGAACATGCTTTGGTTAAATGATCATATTTTTGACGTTTCGTTCATGATATATTGCAGGGCACTCTAAGGGATCTTTCAAAGAGAAGTCAGGACCATCCGGCGACTCTGACCGAGCAGGTAGCACCTATTTCCTCTTGCCTTTGTTTAATTTCTACTCCATGTTCCAACTTTGCTAATTTTCATCGTTTTAGTGCGAAATCGATGGTGCTGCCAAGGACTTGGACTGCAGACATGGTACCCATGCACACAACAATCTCGTTTCTTTCTCAAATGGCGATAACTCTGCTTTAATGGCTGAGCATTAGAATTATGTTTGGCTGTTTCTGGCTCCATTCAATCCGCCCCTTGTTTTCGGTAACTATACAATGTGGGCTATAGAATGTACAAATATAGCAAAGCCTTCCAATTTTTTGGATAACCCGAGGTATCTGTGCTCGTCCCAAGACCATAGTATTGTCTTCTATTAATACGAGAAAGATATAATCTCTACATTATGTAACCTTGATACATCTACCCTAAGAACTCATTGCCTTTTTTGTTTACCTTACAATTACTCACTTAAGCTTGGCAGCTTTCTTAGTGTGTCATTACGTTAAGACTTGGCTCATCTTTAATAGATGTCACTTTTTTATGCTTGCTTTCTCACATTTTGGCCATGCTTAAACAAACATTATTGTTCTAAACAGGATTTAACTAGTCAACTTATTTTAAAAATCCTATGCGTTACAAGAGTTTTAGTAAAATATACACGACCATTAAAGTAATAGTAATGTAATGACCATGGTACTTATAAACATGCAAGAATAAATAGAGGAAGAAATAAATAATAGCGAGGATCTCTGAAGTCCATAAACAAGGTATTAAGATGTTGTCAACATGAGTCATAGTGGACAACATGAGTCATGGTAGACGTTTGTGAATTAAGAAATCATGAATTTGAATCTTTCATTTTTTTTTTTGTTATTAATTTTTTAATTTAATAGAACGTTGGAAAGTCCAACCATTGTAATACATTTTAGTTGATTACTTACTTTACCAGTCAACTCTCTCATTGTGAACAAAAAAAAACCAAAAATTCAGGTTCTTAATAAAAGTGAATAGCAAAATGAAGTCAACGAAAACGGAATCAAAAGAATGGGGTACACTAGTATATACCAAATAATTTCAGTAGTTGTTACCAGCCGTTAGATCTGATTATTAAACGAACAATCATTCAATAGGATTTCACTGACCAATGTGACCCGTCAATCCATGTGGGTCCCACTGTCAATCAGATTTCTATTCAAACGAACGGCTGTGGATGAGGCGCCACAGAATGTCCTGTACATGCGTCGCTGAGTATAACACCTGAGTATTTATGATATAAACTTTAAAAAAAAAAATTGATGGCAGATCTATTTTAATTTCTTGGTGTGTGAAGCTGAATTTTCGATTGAGTCTGGATTTCATTTTGTCCATCGTTGCAATGTTAGGGCAATTTCGATTATAAATTGATGGCAGCTCGAATTCTCTGTTGCCTGCTTATCATTGAATTAGATTTTCTGTACAAAAGAATTAATTTTAATTTTGTACTATAAATAAGAATACTTGCAAAATCCCCACCCGAGAGAGAAAAATAGAATTGACAATCTCTCGGTATTTATAGAGTGCAGTGCTAACTACTTAGCTGATTGCATTTTTTTTTTAAAATAAAACAAACTCCATAAATAAAATCTTGGGCAGAAAATGATTCACTCATATATCTTGATTTTCTCTTTATCTTAGATAATTTCGTTTTATCCTAACATCTTATTGACCTAATATTAAAATATATATATTCATAAAAACAAATCTATAATATGAGTATAAAAAAGAATAAGCTAAAAACATAATAATTATTATTATTATATACCCCATTCCCAATTGTTGTAACAAAAACGAAAAAAGAAAAGAAAGAGATGACATTTGGTTGGGAAAGAATAAATCATCATTATTATATACCATAAATAAAAGAATATATGTACGGACAAAATTGGATTTCCAGCTGCTCAAAAATTGATGAGCTCGTGTACTGAAACCTATAACCAAAATGTAAAACTCTGAAAAATGGGGTGGCTTCATTCTTGTAGAAGCCTGTCTTCCTATTATTAGTATTATTATTATTATTATTATTATTATTATTATTGCCTTCGCCATGAAATGAGAATTCGAAAGGGCTTCAACCAAATGATATTTTGAAATTTTACGTGCATTGTTCATCATGCTTCCACATTATCCTCTTTCATTTGCTCCAGCTGTTCGGTAAGTTCTTCGAATGTCGACGACCCGCTAGAAGAATCGCTTTCATCGCATGCAGCGGCTTCCTTCGGAGACAAGGAAAGGGACTCGTCCTTCAGTTCAAAAGATGAACCTGTTACATAACAATGTCAGTGTCAGAGTAAAGAATATAAGATCAGGGAACATCTAGCGTTAAGATCTCACATCGAAAAGAATGGAGAAATTCGTAACAATATATAAGAAAAGTGGACTACTTCTCTCATTACCAATTGGTTTCGAGATGGATGTTCGTACTATCTAATAAGGAAATCCTATGCTATGATTTCTCAGTGCTGTGGCTTCTCCTTATTCAAATGGAAACAGTTAAGAAGTCGAGATACCTTTCTGACTCGCTCGGAACTTTTTAGTATGCCGCCTAATAAGCTTCTTTGCTTTTGTTATAGTGAGCTGCCGAGCAAAAGGTGAGAATTCAGCCTCATTGTCACTCCAGTCACCTTGGAGATCATTCTCATCAGCTTCACCCCTCATTGTGCGCAACACAAATGCTTTGGCCTTGCGGCGCTGATTAGTGAAAAGACCCTTGATGGAAGTAACGAATCCGTCCCCTGCTCCGTCGCCTTGCCGCTTAACCCAGGTTATCGGATGTTGATCGGATTTCACTACTAGAGCCCCTTCATTGTCACTCAAATTAAGGTCGCTGTCAGGAACAGTCATACTGCTGGGTTCCTTTTGGCTATGCCCTTTGTCTTTGAACTTCTTACCCTGCATGAGTGGTGTTAAAGATTGTAAATAACTGACCTCAATCATCCAGAAACTTGGATTATTGGAAACCGAGAAACTGGAGCTTCGCTCCAATATACCAGGGTAACTACATCCGTTCCTAGGCCGGGCACTGGGAGTCGTCAAAGGAATAGAGACACGGGAAATGTCTACAAATTAATGTCACACCTTCAAAGCCCAAGCCTTCGACCACCACGCTATCTCAAGGGGCCAATCCACTAACTTGAATTCAACAAAGTTGAATGCAAAAATATACTAGATTCAACTTTACTTCCTTTCTAAAATCAAAGATTTTTTAGTTTTCAGCATAACCAAGATGGTGACTTGCAAGCTGAAATTTAAAATTGAAGGTAACAAAAGAAAACGAAAATGTAAGGAACTTGGGATGGATATTTTTACTGAAACATATAGGTGCGATATTAATGTTATAAGAAGGCCCAGAACCTGACTCTATCCTCTTGTAACACTTACATTTTATTAATAAAAATGTTTTCGTTTTCTATAAAAAAAAATATTAGTGTTATAATGCAGAAGTTCACCTGCATTCCCGTAACAGACTTTAGAACTCCCCAGATGATATGTTTTTTAACTCGAGAGAACAGTCTGCTCCAGCTCCCAGTGAACTCAACACGATGAAATGTATCCATCAGCAGCTTTAAATCACTGACGACAAATCTCGATCCTTCGTACGTAACCATTAATTCAACCTGTCTCAATAGTTCGTTGAGTGATTTACTAAGGAATCTACAAAATACTGTTTTAATAATTAACTCAACAACAAACTTTACTGACTGAGCTAACCTGGCTTATCTTGATATTGTGGAACTCTATCATCTTTCGAGGTCTGGTTCTTTTCTCATCCGGAGCATTTGTCACCTTTTTGTCATCATTGGATGCGCGACCAGGTTTGACAGCTTTGGGATCTTTCAACTTACCTGATTCATCTGATTGCTCAGCAGAACCCAATGCTCCACTTTTGGTGATGCTCTGCAAGACAAGTTCAGTAGCAACAGATTCAGATACACTCTCTTCCCAAGACCTATCAAAAGAAGATGTTCTTTTTAACTCGGAGACTGAACCACTGCCAGAATTAGATTTCCGGTTTTGCGACTTTGATGCCTGCATGAATACAAGTCATATTTCATCAATTCCAGCGATCTCAACAGAAGAAACCAAAGATCATAACTCCAGCAGTTCCAATCTTGCATTTTCTTCTTTAATGACTTTCGAAAGAAAAGTAAACTGGCCCCATGAGCCACATGTAAGCTTTAATAAACTCACTTGAGAAGGTTCTGCACTGAGAAATCCTTGACCGCCGAGGGTGAAACCTAATTTAGAAAGTATCTCTGACTCTTTTGATGCAGTTACATCTTTCTTTCCACGCTTAGAACCTGCAACTGTAGAAATCTTCCAAGCTTCCTGCAGCACAACGTGAGCCACTCATAATCTAGATTCGGGGGACACAGAGGAGTTGAGTCCCCATAGAAACAAGGCTTATTAGCTAACAAGAGCAGTAGTTCAGCGACATCAATGTACAATCAATGACCAAGAGGTCACGGGTTCAAATCTCCCCATCCCCAATTATTGTAACTAAAAGAAAGAAACAAAGGCTTATTAGACTCACCTGCCGTCTCTGTGAATCTTGTTCTTCTTCTGGAAATAGGTACCCCCACACCATGCGATACATTGTCTCAGTCAAGTGAATTTTGAGGGGATAAATTTCTACCTATAAGAATAAGGAATAACACGTTACGAAAACACTCATGTACTGAGGATTAGATCACAAATTACAATGACCCAGATAACTCTGCTCTGTGAATATTTTTTGGCAAACAGAAATTACTACAATATCATTTCAACTGTCGTTCAAGTATCAACTCCTGAGCAAAAGTGTGTAACAATGGCTTCTTTGTCTCTATCTATCTCTCTCACAGCATATTTCTTTCTTCTTCTTGTGAAGGGATAGGTTAATTTTTTTCGCTTGGCAGGTGTTTTATGGCAGATATAACACCTTAGACAAATTAGTTGTGAGACCCCAAATACTCATATATATATATATATTCAAAAAGGGGTAAATAGGTATTGTGGAGGAGACAAAGGAGTAGTGGGTAGTTATTCTTGTTGGGATTCTGGAGAGAGAATATTGTGGTTATAAATAAGAAAGAAAAGGTAAGGGGAAGGTAGGCATGTTTTTGGCTAAGGTTTGAGACCTTGATAAGAGAGGCTACCGACACTCTCGAATGCGCAGGTGGTCCGTTGTTCCTTCTATTTCGTCTTGTTATTTTGTGTTACTGTTGATATTAATTATCATATCGTCTTTGTATATCAAGAACTATCAATATTACAGCGTTATTATCCATATTCTCTGTGTTTGGATATTTTTGGCGTGAACAAGTCTCATTAGGTAATTGCAATAGTGCAAGGGTCTTGATGTTGCAATCTTTGTAGGAACGACTCTCATTTTTTTGTGGACTTCTCCTATTTTGCATGCCAATGTTTTCTATCTTCTTTTTTGATGAAAGTTTGGTTTTTATCCCAAACAAAATT
Source organism: Sechiopsis laciniata (assembly GCA_037833695.1). Taxonomy (NCBI): domain Eukaryota; kingdom Viridiplantae; phylum Streptophyta; class Magnoliopsida; order Cucurbitales; family Cucurbitaceae; genus Sechiopsis; species Sechiopsis laciniata. Next base: position 8,891,346 of record JBBMKA010000015.1, read on the forward strand.
TAACCATCAACTGTCTCGTGACTTTTCGGTCTGAAAATTCCATTGGAGGACTTGCTCACTCTGAAGGAGAATTTTTAATTAATATCGTTGAGCATTTCCTATAGAAAAATTCAAGATAAACATAAAACTAGGCTATAAAACATACAAAATAATATTCGAGGTGAAGAAAAAAAATAGAGAACCACTAATTGCAGCAATCCATCCACACCTCCTAGGCAACCATAATTTCAAACTTCTATCTGATAACTGGTTTCCACAGACAAAAGGAAAAAGAACCCTTTTTTCTTTTTTGTTCATACCAAGTTAAAAAATGTAAATGGAACAAGCCCAAAGGGTCCTTTTAGTCCAAAGAATTTTTTATTCTCAAACTAAGCTTCCTATAGAAGAAATGCTATCTATAACGATTTTATACCAAATAACACAGATATCTGTACTCAACATTTGGAGAGAACAAGAGCATTACCTTGAGCAGTTCAAGGACTGAATTTCCATCCTTTGGAATTCCCTGCTTCGCATCCACTCGAAGCATGACTAATCTGCAGCCATTAAAGTAGATGCTGTAACTTTCTGAAGAACCATATCAAGCAACTAATACCTAAATTACACAAGGAAAAACAGGAAACTCATTTTCAAAGGGAGCATTTGCTCTTGCAATTTAGACTATCTTGAAGTAAGTGCATCAGCCTTAAGTTCAATCAGAGAGATTCAATAACCCATAAAGGCGTGAATCTGTTGCAGGAAGTCTTGACATAAAATATGGTAAAGCATATGAACAAGCAATGATTCAAAGAGAACCCCCAAGAAAACTTTACAAAAATCCTCCAAGATAACTTTCAAAATTTGTGTTTTGATGCGCAGATAATCTGTAATACACCTGACCAGGCAATGATTAAAAACCAATGTGCACACATACACAATCTGAAAGAGCACGTATATGAGGAAAATAAAATAAAAAAGGGCTATATAATTTAAAATACTTGATACATAAATAATTTCCTTTTGTATTTGTGTATGTGTTTTTTTGATAAACACACATAAATAACCAAAGTAAGATAATAAAATCTTAGTGTGTGTTCAACATGCCTTTTAAAATGCTTATGAATGACTTTTTAAAAGAACTGATCGGCGATTAGTTGACATTGTAAGGAGTGATAAAAAGCTAATTTTGACCAATGAAAAACGGTTTGAATTTTTTTGATAACCAAAAGTTTTTTGAGAAACTCTAAAAACAAGTTAAAAACATGTTTTCTAAGGTTGAAAATGTAATCTTGAATCATTCAAAAGCATCGATGATATGACATCAAAAGGCAATTAGCATGATATCCAATGAACATACTTTCCCCATTCTGCTGGAGGATTCCATGGCGATAGAAGCGTGTCAGACTTGGCATTAGGCAAGCAATTTCGTAGAACAAAATACTTTGTAGTCAACTGAGCAATTCCAACATCTTTGAAATCGCGGTCAAAATCATAAACCTGTAGCAAGAGATGGTAACAACGTATTAACTACAATAACCCAGCATTGCCACCAAAATAATGAAGTGTTTCAAAATAAACACTTTTACCCGTGACATTTCAATTATGTTCAATTTTGGTCCTTGTGCGTCTATTAGATTTTCTTTTAGAAAATAAAATTCATGTCAACCAAAACCTATTTAAATTTTAGTATTAGTCTAGTCAACATTTCATTATGTCATTAACACTTATGTTACACCAGGGACTAAAATTGAGTATTAATGAAATACAGGGATAAAAGTGTTTGATTTTGAAACATAAAAATTAAATAGAAACGTCATCCAAAACCTAGGGACTAAAAAGTACTTTTCTCAATTAATTATATCAACACTCTAACACACCACTTGTGGGCTTGAAAATTAGAACAATACCTAACAAGTAAAATCAATGTTTATTGGGTGAGGAAATGACTTCATAGGGGTTTGAACACATAAGCTTCTTCTCTTATACCATACTAAATCTCCCATCAACCTAAAAATTTAAGCTAACAGGTTGGAGTAAATTTAATTATATCAGACACTTTGATACTTTCACCTTGGTTCATTGGTAAAAACTTTGAAAAATTAAACTATGATATTTTTTGACATGAAACATCTAAATCTACCTAGAAAATACCCCTAAACTAGCATAGTTGTAACTTTGTTTTGGATAAGAAACATGAAAATGTATTTAAAGAGGAACATACAAAAAGGAGGAGATGAGATATCCCCACCACACCAACTAGCCTAGTTGTAACTAACAAGAATTCTTGTTAATAGGATATTGAGGTAGAAACTTCCTGAAAGAACGTCTATTAAAAAAGAGCATTTTTAGAGCTTGGAACTTAAGAAGAGAATTTTAGAAATGAAGGGCATTCTTAAACTCTCACCATGTCATTTAGTTCGACTTCTGCAAAAGATTTACCATCTAGAAGCATGCTCCAGCCTACTTTGTCAATTTTCAAAGAGATCCGCATAGCACATGAAGGACTCTTGTTCTTCTCCTTCTCCATCAATCGTATCTGAGCAGCTTTCTGAAGAGCCGTCCTTAACGATTGCGATGCCGTCTTCCTAGATTTTTGTGCATTTACAAGCTCTCTTTTTAATCCTTGCACCTGGTAAGATGCACTTTGGTAATATTATCGAGCTAAACAATATAGAACAGGAAAGTGTCAACTTAAAATGTATGAGAGGAATATCTTATAAGCAAGATATCAACATCTAGGAAATCATGATTTATGTTTTTTGCAAAAAAAAAAAAAAAAAAAAAAAAAGGTTCAAGGGCGTAGGTTGAACTCCATGGAAATAATGGAAGTGTTAATGTAAAAAAAAAAAAAAGTTCACAAGCGGAGCTAAACTTCTCACAATAAAAGTTCAAAATGAAAAGTATTTCTAAATTTAGAGAAACAACATATTTTAAAAGTTAACAAAACCACAATCCACGTTTAGAATCATAAAATGAAATAAACAAGAGTAAAAAATGTTTCTCACCAATAAGGTTTTTCCACCGGAAATCATCCACATCTCACCATCTTTTTCTAGATTTTGGTCACTGCTGTCGCAATGGAGAGACAGTTTTTTAATGTCATTAACAAGTAATCTTTGTTCCCGTTCTTTCCTTTCAAGGTTGATTTTTTCAAGCTCTACCTCTTCAACACCATCTGGGACGACCTCATCTGCTGCCTCTTCAACATCTTCGCCCTCTTCTGAAGGAAATGAGAGACTTCTATTTCGAGGCCTGAAATTACATGCAAATTAATCATACACTTGAGTAAAAAATATCATGAACTGCTGCTATTTAATGGACTTCACAGTTCATGCAACTCTTTATAAGTAGGATTCTCAGGGGACAACCGTCGGAGCCTACTATAATTGGTTGTTAAGGAAATCCATAACAAATTAATTCTCAAATAGGTAACTATATTGGATTGAACCCATTATCACTTAGTTCTACAAGACTCTTTGACCACTAGGTCAACCCAAGAGGGTGTTTGTGTAACTTTGGTATGGTAATATATAAATAAAATAAAAACATAAAAGCTAGTAAATAATTCAAAATTCTAGCAAGCCGTGGTTACCAATAATTTTAACAATAAAACAGAGATTCTTAGAAGATGAGAAAAGGGTATCACAATTCAGAATACTAGAAGGTATGCTAATGTAATAGTGATATATGACAATAATACAATAAGAATGCAACAAAAGTAAAGGCTTCTGTGTGTAACTGTAAGCGGTTATACAAAAGTTCACATTGAAAAAAGTGAAATAAATATTCAAGAGATTATACAAAAGTTCAAACCCTGCATCAGATAACTAAAAAAAGAAACGTAATCCCAGCTAAAAACAGCAACATATCATCATAATATTGTGATTCAAGAAAAACTGATAGCAATGACCATACTTGGGAGAACGTGCTAAGAGAAGATTGGTTAACACGTCAGCCATAACTTGAAACTGACGAGAAGTCATTGTTGCTGTTATATTTTCAGAAGTGAAAGTGAGCTCTTTTAATGGCTTCACCTACAAGAAGATCATCCATACACATCAGTAACATTGAGTTTAAGACTTTAATTAGAATGCATGTAAGCAAGTTTTGCTTTGCAAACCAAATATTTAGTTTTCTAAGTCATCTTGACTTGATACGGCTCTTGATTAGGTTCAATGCTCTTCATGGGCCTCCTTTACCTCACTAATGATTTTGTGATTAACCTTTATTTCTCATTCATTTGAAGTATAACCTTTTTCTGTAATTTCATATCTTAGCCTTTTGTTCTTTGTTTTTGGCTACTTTTCTTCCTCTATTTTTGTGAATTCTTATATTTATTTTCAATAAAAGTTGGTTTCTTCATTTATAATTATTACTTGAGAGAATGTGCACTCATATAAAATTTATACGAACCAAATATGAATTGATATGAAAAGATAATAAAGACACAAAATAACCCGTGTAAGGAGATATTAAGTCATTGATTTGTGAATCCTCTTTTATTATTATTTTTTTTATAAGATACCCTCTCTTATTTATAACCGCATATCGTTTTCCTACTCCGAATAGGATTTGAACAGTCCTTTTTCTACTTCCAATAAGATTAGGTATTTCTTATCCTACTGCTCATAGGATTGGACATTTCTAAATGCACCTTGTCTTCAAAGTGTTGTTAACAACAAAAAAAAAGGTAACTACACTAGTACATTTTGACTTTTTTTTTGCACGGCAGCAAGGGGGACAATGATGGTGGATGGTGGCGACAATACAATGCCTAGCCTATGTGAGAAAAGTCAATGACCAGTTCTGACTCCTAATAAGATTTTGTATTCCTTATCATACTCCCAACATAATAAGGTATTTCCTATCCTACTCCAAATTGGATTGGAAATTTCTATCAATGATAATATTGACAAAACTTTCAAAGAATGTACTAGGGAAGACCACGTAATTGATTCGAAAGATTAGATTTTTCTAAAAGCCATGCTTACAATAATTTTCTAATTACTTTTTCCTTAAAATCAGAAACAATTTCATTGATGAATGAAACAAGGGGAAATCTCCAAGCACCTATAGGTAAATAAAAAGGAAGAAAAAAAAGTAATGAATGGTTGATTGAAGCAAAGCCAAAAGATCAAGAAACAAGACCTCTGACATTCTAGAGCACTATCAATGGTAACTTGTGCTTCCCTCCATCAATTCCTTAGTGACTATCTTATCATAGTGACCAAGTTTTTTTTTTTGAAACAAGAGACAAACTTTTCATTAAGATATGAAACTTTTCATAGTGAACAAGTAGTAAGCAAATTCTGAAGTTCCCTTTGTATTTTTTTTTTCTTTCCCTTGGTGGATTAAATTTTTTTTGGCTTAGTTGGTGGAGGTAAGGGTGATATGGCCAATATACAAAAGTTCAACTTCCTAGAGAAAATTCACAATACCATGTAGATTAAAAGCTAAGGTATCAGGTGGATTTTGTTGATTAGATGATGTAGGGAGCAACGACAAAGTAGAGTGTTCCAAGATAACTGATGATTTTCACTCAGCTGCGAGGTTAGGTCAGGCGGCAAGGGTGGCAAGAGGCAAACAATTATCATGATGGATTATCTCCAAAGATCGTTAAATTAAAAGGTTAGATTTCAAAATCTTTTACATCGTCCGAGTGAATTGAGGTTGAGCTGGATAGAAAAGGTTTTGTAACAAAAGAAAAAGGAATGTTCGGTTTTCTGGTGGAAGTTGACATTTGGTTCCTTGATTCGGAAGGTTTGATAAATTGGTCAAAGGAGAAAATAAGATACCTTGGGATTATGCCAACTGAATTGAAATCCTCTGCTACTGTAGGCCCATTACCTTTCGAAATCATCATAATGCACAAAATGTGGGTGGGTGGAAGTGAATTGACTTGTGCATTTTCATCTGAATCATTAATTTGGGTGAAAGATATTTCCTTGTACATCAGTATTCAAACAAAACTTATATGCACGTCTAACAAATCTATGACATCATCCCATGATAAAGATCAGAAAAGAATGTTGAACATGTAAAAACTTTATCTTTTTCATCATGGGTGAAGATGATATACAAAATGTAATACAAGATAAACAACAAACCTTCAACTCTGGAGTTCCACCCTTGTGCCTCGTGAATCGGAAGTACATGTTACAGGGCATAAACACTCTTTCGAGCAAAGCTCCAGTTCGCTTTACTTTGGGAGAACTTCTTAGAATTTTCGGAAGCCACTGCACTCCAGCCCCTAGATCAACATCAGTTGGTGCAACGTGAGCCTGAACATGCTCCAGCATCACCGACAGCTCCGTCCGTTTCCATGTCATTTCAGGTCCACTCTCTGAAATTTGCACATTTCCAGTGCCAAGAGCTTGTTCTATCATGTCATGGCCAACTTGGAGGACTGAATGGAATGATCGTGCTAAAACACGCCCGCTAGCAGCAGCAAGCAAAAACCTACCCTGTTTCAGCAATAGAAACAATATGAATCATCATTAAAATATCTTTTTTTTATAGGAGACAGATATTTCTTTCATTGATAAATGAAATTAATTCAAACAAGCTTACCAAAGGGATAGTTAATAGTTACAAAAAGCTTCTCCAATGATTGATGAGATTGACAAAACAATAGTCTTTAAAAAGAGAAATTGTATGAGCCCAAGTTAGGGCTAAGTAAATAATTGAATCAATGATCAAGTCCTCTCGAAAACCTTTGCCCGAGAATATCAAGTCATTTCTATCATTAAAATATCTTTACATGTGATAGAGTGTCAGAGACCACAAAATATAACAAACTAATAATACATATTACATACAACTGACCTTACTACATTTGGTTGTCAGGGTAACTTGTAGGAAATTAATTCTTAGATAGTGCCCATCATAGATTGAATCCATTACTTCTAAGCAATTTATGATTCTCAAGGCCTTAATTTGACCACTAGGCCAACCTAAGATGGTTACACCCACATATATACATATAATGGATATTAGTTGTGTAGTATATGTGATAAGTTAGTTTTTGAACAAACCTTCTGAAGAACATATGGAAGTTGTATATAGAATCTTAAGATAACTCAAGAATGATCCTGGAAGGGTAGTTTGTTAAGAAAAACTACGAGTCAATCGTTGGAAGTTCACACAGATGAAGATTGGGTTGATTCTCCCATAGGTTAGAAGTCAACCTTAGGGTATTGTTTTTATCCTGACCCAATAAAGCATGTTGAAATCAATTCAATTCACTGAAATATGTGTCATCCCAAAAACAAGTTAGTTTTGCAAATATATTGAAAGATACTTCTTGGTGGATTCATTTCCAAGCTCGACATGCAGAGTATATGTCATCCAACTTGAGGGGGAGTGTAGAAAATAAAGCACGATTTGTGTTAGTTGGGATTTATTCCTTGTATTTCTATAACTTAATTAGTTTAGATTGTATCCTATTATTAGGAAGATTAGTTTAGAATATGGTTATATAAATATGTTACGTTACTTCACATGAATGAGTAATATCATCACTTAAACATAGCTTCAAACACTATTATGTCGTATATAAACTAAGATTCCAAAAAAATTCTAAAATGGAATGATGGCAATAAAGAAGCAAATGAAGGAATGCCAATGCATACATTAAATTCTTATAGTATAGAACTTAGAAGCTATTTTTCAAGGGTTAAAAATTACAACCTTCATCTTCATTCTTTCTCCATATCAAAATACAATAGACAGTAGTATCTTAAACGGCCACTTCCTAGTGAGTAATATCCAGTATCACCATACTTGAGTATTATGTAGAAAATAGGAAGGTACTATATTTAGAGTAGTTTGCTAGGAGACTCTCTGTATAAATACCTTGGCCCTATACTCAATCAAATGCAAGTGCAACTATTCTCATAATTCATACATAGTTTCACAAAAGAAAAAAAATGACAATTTTAATCAAGAATTGTCTGTCGAAGAAACACTAATCAGTAATCACCAGAAAGAACAAGAACAATCTTATTTAGGAGTGATATTAGTGCACGTTTTTTTTTTTAATAGGAAATTGAAAGATTACAAAAGCCATATCGAAACTTGTAAGCAGCTATGTCACTTATTAATCAGAGTGGATACACTATAGTTACAAAAGGGGGAAGACGATTGTTAAGGGATGACAAACCTAACCCCGATCTCCACATCGGTATGATATTGTCCACTTTGGGCATAGACCCTCATGGCTTTGCTTTTGGTTTCACCCAAAATACCTCATACCAATGGAGATGTTTGTCTTCCCTTATAAACTCATGATTAACCCCTTATTTAACCAATGTGGGATTACACACCACTTTGTTTGTATCCCAACAACGATGACTACAAAATAAAGCAGTTGAAGTGACATGTTCCTTATTTAGGAGTGATATTAGTTGCACGATTTATCAGTTACTTCGATAAAACATACAAAAAATCAAGAATTTTATCGTCGTAATAAAGTTAGTTAATCGTGATAAAAGATATAAAAAGCAAGAACTTTATCTTACATTAGCTTCTACTGAGTGAAGATTGAACTGTGGCCCTATGACATTCACCATGAAGAGCTGAGTCCCTTCGTCTTCTTTGTCATCAAACTTTCCATTTTTTCCTGGAAAAAAGAAAAGTATTTCCTCTTATAGTCCAAAAATCATTTGTCGGCTAATAATTTAAATAAACTTTTTTCTCATACGACCTGCATATCCCAGACACATGCTTCAGTCATAGCAAGATTCATCATCAAGGTAGATAATGTCATTATTATTTTTTTATAAAAACTATAATGTCATTACTTCTGCTATAAATCAATGTCATAACTTCTGCTATAAATGAATGTTCAAGATGTACCAGGTGCACGAGATGATAAGTTTTCCCCTTTATCTGGAGATGATAAGTTTTCCCCTTCATCTGTAGATGATAAGTTCTCTGTTTTACTGCAATGCGATGTATCTGGCTGTAATTCTGAAGTCGCTGACTGTGATGTAGAAGATGCAGTTGTACCATCCTTGTTAGCGGGCTTAGAGATCCCCCCATCTTCACACACTTGAGCTTTATCATGCGGCTGGTTTTCCTCACGTAGTTTCCTCTGTGCATATTGTCTTGAAGGGGAAGGCTTTGAAGTTTGCAATGCCTTGGATAGACCACCAAAAGAAAAAATAGCATCTCTGTTCTCAATTGTCCATAAAAGTTTGAGTCCATAAACAAAAATACGTTGGCAGCTATCGGCTACGACTACATTGTATCCATCATCATCACTTGGATCAGATCGTGTATGCTCATCATTCCCACTCCCGTTTTCATTCTCAGGCCTTACATACGTCATCTCAAGGTTTCTTTTTCCAGCCTCTTGCCAAGCTAATAACCTTGCAGGGTCAGCCTTTGGAGTTTGCCGCCTGATTGTGAAATAATCAGACGACAAAAAGAATCCATCATCACGATGTTTTTCAGTTGAGCTACTTGTACTATTGCCTTTCTCCATAGAGACTTTATCCATGGAAGCAGATTGTGAATTTTTTAAGGCCATTTGAACTGCTTTTGCAACACTTCTGCAATTTTCTTTATTAATATAAGCCTTTAGTATATGAATATCAAGTCCTTGGTAAACAAGAACGATAGGATCTCGAGTGCATTCAAATGTATATTTTTGCATGCCACGACTGAGAACAATTTCGTATTTTAGCTTTGCCATACTAAAAGTCAGTCCTTTTGCAGGATCATCATCATCTAATGGCTCATGTTTTATCTCAGGAGTAATAATATCAATTCTGAGCATAATCTCAGTCATTACTCTGTCCATGGGCAAATTACCAGATCTTACAATTCTGGGAACACCAAAACGGGCCCATCTAGAGAAGGTACGTAGTTTGTGAGGAGGTAAGACATTCAAAGTCCCAAACTTAGCGAGCCAAGCAAGGTCATGAGCTCCAAAATTTATTCTTGTGGAGCACTCAGTTTTCTCAATACTATCAAACAGTTGTTTCTCACTCGAAGGATGAGGAGGCCTAAGAGATATATTCCACCCGAGTAATAGAGATGTAGATCTAAATGGATCATAGATTATTTCACGAGATTTTCCTTCAATGGGAAGCGCGTGTAGATAATGGTTCAATGGAGTTTCAGAATCACAGCCCCAGTCCATGTTTACTTCAAGGGTGAAAATTGGTGTTTCAAGAAATGCACCAGATATGCCTTCAGGAAGTTTTAGACCACGAGCATTAGCCATACTTTCCAAGCTGCTCGTTAAAATCTTAAAATTTTGAGCCGACATAAAGATGTGGCCATCTGACTGCTGGATCTCCATTAGACCAGATAATATTTGAAGTTTATCAATCTTTTCATAAGGATCGGCAGTTCCAAGAATATTCCACAGTGTTTCAGAAAAATACAAGGTGATATTTCCATGAATGTAGTACCTCATATCATCCCACCATGGTAAGCTCTTCTCTTTTTTTGGAGGCTGAATAAGTGGACCAGGATTTATGATACTAAGATTAGCCCTTCGTAAGGCACAAGTGAAAGCATAACTAATGTCAGCAAAAATTGGTTCATATCCCACTCCAAAAGATATCTCTCCTTTTTTAAAATGAATGGGCAAGTTTGAATATGTTTTCATTGCAGGAGTTGTACCACTAGCTGAACGTAGCATCTGCACCTTTCTCCATTTCCCAACGTACACGTCTTGGTAAATTTGAGGTTGAAAGCACGTAGCCTAGTTGAAAAGTGAAAATATAGTCACAATCACATAACACAATTTCATGAATCTTAAATGCAAGGTGGCATATGGCTCTACTACATGTAGAATATTACAAGGCTAGGTGACTGGAAAAAATAACCAATACACAAATGTAGGTAGATATTCTCGGGGTTTAGAAATCATGAGAACATTATAAGTCTGATAACCCTATTGACATGTTCCTTTTATTGTAGATAGTTTTCATGTTCCTTGGATAGCCATAAAAAAAAACAAATGGATAAAACGTGCTAACATGTTAACCAACAATTCAAAGGGAGGGAGAGGGTGAAAAAAAAAAGAACAATGTGGTTTTACTTAAACTTGATAAACCAAACTTTCATTGAGAAAAGAATGAAGAACAAAACAAAAAGGCACACAAAAAACAGCCCTAGCAAACATGAGGAACCTATAAAAAAAGGCTTCAATCTTGTAAAATAACTCTTAATGGAGAGTTAAATTACCTGTTGTGCCATCACAAGACAACCTTCGCATTTACCAGTAGTTGCTGAAAATAGAGGAAATGTGTAATCTCTCAGTAGAGCAGCTAGAGAGCCTGCATGCAAGAGTATATTTCTCCCATAAAGCCGCGAGAAAGGTATGTTTTCTTGCAGACATACAGGATCAAGCCTCCTTAGAATGTCTATCATTCCATCATCTTCCCCATCAATTTTTGTCAAGGTAACATCTAAATCTGTAGCAATAATGGACATAAGAGAAGTTCTGGCAGTGCTAGGTTTAAAACCAGACTGGAATCCTTCACTGCAGGCCCCTGAACCTTCTGATGGCAATAAATTCTGACAGGCACGATAATAAGATTGAAATGATTGTCTATGCATCTCCTCTCGCATTCGGAGCAAATCTGATAGATTTTGTGGATCAACTTCAATGCCATTATAGCTTGTCTTCTTTTCTTGAGAAGAATCAATTGTTTCAGCAGTTTTTGGAACATTGTCTGCTTTAGATATTAAATAGTCAAGATATTGTAACCTAACCGCTAATTCAGAAGCTTCATTTCTCATTAGTTTATAGTGTTCATCAAGCCATCCCTGCAATGGCTCCTCCTCAATATCAACAGTTAACTTGCGTAAGCAAAACTTTAAACTCCCAACTTTGGATGAGCTAGGTTTTTTAGCTTTTGAGCTTTCTTTCTTCATTGGGAAAATAAGAGATGTTTTGGCAGCAGTAATAATCTTCAAACCTCGCAGCATATCCTCAAATGCATCATCAATGGCACGTAATTGCAATCGGAATGGCAAAAAAATATGTATGCCCAAACCTTGAATAACCCAGTCCCATGTGGTAATGGGCAATTTCGTATCACATGTACCAGTGACATTAGGAATTCGTGAAATCTGCATTCGACCACTTTTTAATATTCTTGAACCATTGAGACTAAATAAGAGTCCTTCTAAAAGTACTCCTATACGCGCATTTTCAGAAAAAATTGATTGAACCTGAACAACTGCATCAACTCCATCTCCAGCTTGAGCATAAACTCTCAACATTTCCACATCAACAGCAAATATTGATTCCTTTTTCTTGGGTTTCTCATGCTGCCCTGATTCAGAGATGGTTTCTATCTTCTGTTCAGAATCTTTTAAGTTTAAAGCCTGTTCGGTAGACATGTTATTATCTCCATGAGCCTTTTTGTTATGTACAAGTAATTTTAGTTGTAGTCCAAGTTCAACCAGAGATAGTTGTACATCAGGCTCCCACCTAGCTAAAATATTGGTAGCACTAAAAAGCGAGCATACAGAAATCTCTTTGAGACCCCCAGAACGCCGTACAAACTTAGCGTTCTGCATGTCAAAAATTGTCAGTTTTGTATCTTTCCCATGATCCTCTAAATGCTCTTGGTATATTGACCTAATCCTCTCAAGTTCTACCTGTGTGGACTGTTTCTCTTTGTTCACACATAGACTGAGATGAAAAATATCAAGAGCTATGGAAAAGTTCAATTGTTTGCATTCGTCAGACAATGTAGACATTACATTTGCACAACGAGGCGTGCCATCAGCATTGGCACTTATAACAACTTGACCACCTTGTGATCCGTAATAGAAATGCTTAGGGTCGGCAACAGTTGTGTTCTCCAAACCAATATCCCCACAATAGGCTATAGAACATCTTTCAAGATTGAGTTTCAAAAGTTTGGTTCCTTTCCCTGATGGTTTAGTTGAATGGTCCCCTCGGCTTTGTGTGGTTTTCTTTCGAGAACCAGAGAATTGTTTTAGAAGTGATTTCAAAATCATAGCAGTTGAAACAAGTGATTCAATACGCTTGAATGTAAAATAGACACTCATTACAGTCACACCAACAGACAAAACCAGTTTGCTTCTAAGAGCCTCTTCTTCAGACGGTTCGATGTCCTTTTTTCCCCAATCCAAACTTATCTTAGCTATGTGTATCAAAGAACTTGAATTTGATTCCACAGAAAAACGGCTTTCCTTCCCAGCGGCAAGGTGCAAATTTAGTTCACCAAGCTCCATATGGACTGCAGTTCCAATATTTGATACATTATTTGCAAACACATGTGAAGATTGTAAACAAACCTGCAACAACATGAACAAATGAACTTGGGATAGAAACTACCTGTCTTCAATATATACATACATACATATATATATACATACATACATACATATATATATACATACATACATACATATATATACATACATACATATATATACATACATACATATATATATATATATATATATAAAAACTACCCAGAAAAGGAGACAAAATACTCAAAAGAGATGATGTAATTAACTGTAGTACTGTGATTTTAGATTGGAGGGCTAACAGGGTACCGGTCTCGTTTAGAGTAACATTTAGCATAATTTTTCTAAGATTTCTAGTACATTAATCTAGAGTATTGGACAAATTTTGTGAATAGAACATTTGCAATACCAGTTGAGAAACGTTTTAAAGATTGGCTATTAATGTCTTTATATGTGGTCCAAGATGAACAAAGAATTAAAAAAAATGTAAAAATTTACACATTCAAATATAGGAGAGAAAAAATGCAAGTAATGTTGTTGAAAAACCCTAATTTTGTGATCATATAATATACGACCCATTGAAATACAAGAATGTGGTTTCATACAATACAATCCCTTATCCTTAACCACCATGGAGTGGCTCAAGTGGTCCAAGAGGGCATTGGGGTGCTTAAGGTGATGGGTTCAATCCATGGTGGTCATCTACCTAGTATTTAATTTCCTTTGAGTTTTCTTGACATCAAAATGTTGTAGGGTCAGGCGGAATGTCTCATGACATTAGTCGAGGTGCGCACAAGATGGCCCAGACAGTCACGAATATAAAAAAAAAAAAAAAAAAAAAATCCCTTATCCCTCATTATTAACTTGCTTTAAGCAAACAATATTTCCTCCCCCCTAAAACATGACTCAAATAAATTTCTAGTGCCAGCGGATATAAATGTTAGTGGCCACATCAACCGAACTAAGATACCTATAGCATCTAGCATTGCATCGACCATTTTCATATATGTAATCAATTCTCAATAAAAGATAGCACATATCTTTTATTGAGAATTGATTACAACCGAACTAAGATACCTATAGCATGTAGCATTGCATCAACCATTTTCATATATGTAATCAATTCTCAATAAAAGATAGCACATATCTTTTCTTTTCTTTTCTTTTTTTCTGAAAACATATACAATTTGTTTTCATTGTTTTTCATTTTTTTCAGCAACAGGACAATTTGACTTTTGAGCGCATATCTCGTTTTCTTAATTAAAAAGAAAAAGAACAGAGAGAGAAGATTACATACAACAATATGGCTTGAAAATCAAGCAATGAACCTACAAGGACAATTAACCCTGAATAATAAATACCTTAACCTTTTGTCTGCCAACAATTATTAAGCTTTAAAGCATAGAATAGACTGGACTCCTCGATAATTCCAAGAAAAAAAGGAAAATAATAGATATAACATATATGCACATTACTTACATGATACAACGGCGAACCAACTGTACTATGAAGCATAATAGTAATCTCTGGGGCTGAGACCGTGCATGTCCACGTGATGGCTTTGGACTCGGAAGTCTCTGGCTTTTCAGAAGGCTTTTCCTTCTTCAAAACCATCTTTTTCTTTTTGGAGGAATGGAGGCGCAACCATGGCTTAAGTCTACTCATTATTATGTTGCATTGAGTACTTCCCAACTTTAAGTCCACTTCAACCCTAATAGGTGATGCTGACTGAAACGTAAAAGAATCATGTGGAAGAAAAGAAGTTCAACCAAAATGACTCTTAAATGATGCCTGTCATCAATTTAAAAATTCAGGTTGCTAAGCTACTACACATTACGAACAACAAAGAACAGGCAACTCCCGCGTAGGCATAGCAACACCACATCAAATTTGTAATATAAGTAAAGGAAACTATATCTTAAGAAAAGAAAAAAAAAAAAAAAAAAACAATGTTGCATTGACATGCCACTCAAGCAGGTGGAAATACAAAACTAGAGGCCTTCTTTTTTTTTTTTTTTTTTTTGGAAACTAGAAAACCGTAGCTTCATTTCACTATACTCGGGGTAACCACGCCCATACCTAGTTCAAGCACTGGGAGACATCGAAGGAATGGAGACACGATTGGTGTCTACAAATTAATGTCACGAGTGAGTCTCGAACCTGGACCTTGAGGGAAGCACACCTTCAAAGCTAAAGCTTCGACTACCGCGCCACCCCTTGGGGACTAGAGGCCTACTGTTTGATGCCACCATCTGTCCCTATGGCCTTTGAGCTGTCTTTGTTTGGCTTGCTAATACAAAGTCTCATTAACTTTAAAAAATACACACATAATTATATCACATGCATTGCATGTCATGTTGTTTTTGGGCTAAAAATGTTATACTGAAAACTAAATCTTATATTTGCTTCCAACTTCCAACTTCATAGTAACAGAGGGAACTGAAAATGAACAATGTTCCTTCACATGACATGTTGAGGCCTAGGTTCATGGAAACAGGTTATCAAAATTGTACGTTTCACGATTTGAAAAGGTATGATTCGGAACAAAACTCATACCAACATTCAGAACGTGTATTTGAATCACAAATTGAATATATCGTACGATTCAAAGCCGGTCGTAGAAATCGCTCAAAAACAAAACTTTTTGTTTCAAAAGAAAACTTAAATGTTCTAGTGCAATTTTGCCGACATATTTGCCAGAGAAGAAGCTCATCCGGAGAAGACTCGTGTAAATTGGATAGATTTCATGGGGAGGAAGATGATAAATATCCTGTAGTGAAGCCTCCTACTCTAAAGGTGTACACCCATAAAAAGTGAGGCAATTAGGGAAATCGTTGTGTGGGTTAGTGCGGTTGGGAATGGGTTTGTTGGGGGTGTACCTTCTGACAAGTTAGTTAGTTAGTTGAGGGGGTGAGGGAGTGGTAGTATTTAAGCTTTTTTTCCATATTGCTGTTTTTTCTCATCTTTAAACATTTTGCATTTTGGCTATAATTCTCTGTTTGAGAATTTGGGGAGGAGCTCAATAGAGTTGTTTGACTTTAAGTTTCTTGACCTCTGATAATTATTTAAGATTGGTAGATTCTATTAGAAGACTTTTCGATTTCTGAGAAATGGGGAGATGAAAAGGTGGAGAAAGTGTGTCAAAGAAGGAAGAATATACATTATGATACATGTTTCGTTTCATGAGTTAACAATATTATTGCTCGTTCCTTCCTTTGGAGTCTTTCGCTAGAGGCATACGAAAGAACTTTTAGAGATGAATTCTCTTCTTTGATGGCTTTATGGATTTTGTTTTTCAAATAATGTCTTTTTTATGGTGCAAATTTTTCTTTATCCTTTATCTGTTTTGTTCCCTTTTGGAGATCATTCTTGTAATCGCCTATAGGTGCTCAGAATTTGGCATCTCCTTCTCTTTTCTTTTTTCTTTTTAAAGAAGAAGCAACATTTTTCATTGAATAGATGAAAAGAAGCTATTCTATGAGGGAAACAGAGACTCCACAAGGAAGCAAAAGAAAGCAGAAAAGCAGAAATGCAACAAAAAAAAACATGAAGTTTAACAATAAGAGTAAAAGCATTCCAATTAAGAGAGATACCCCGATAATCCTCAAAGCCCTTTGAGAGAGCACACCAAGAGGAGTCTAGCAAACTGGATGAGAGGAAATGCTAAAGATGTTTTTTCTAAAATCTTCTCATTTCTTTCAAAACAAATTTTAGAAAGAACCACTTCAACAACATTAACCCAAAGAAGACGAGCAAACAGAGCAAAGACCCAAACGAAGTGCGGTTACATTATCCTTGAAAGAACTCGAGAAGACCCTATTCATTCTGAGTATTGTGAACAGCTTGAACCAAATAGCCAAGGCGAAAGGGCAATCAAAGAAAATTGTGATTCAAATTCTTACCAGCTAAGTAACAAAGTGCACGAATAGTTGGAAAAAGGCAATGAGGAGAGAGTTTCCTTTGGACTCAGAGTTTTTGGGTTGATTGGTGATTTAACAAAATTCAACATGGTATCAGAGCAGGAGATCTTGGGTTCCAACCTCTGCCGAGTCGTCTCCTCCACATTAATATTGATTTCCACTTGATGGACAATGGCATTATTAAAAATTTCCAAGCCCACAAGTGAGGAGAAGTGTTGATTGATGTAATTAAATTTACTCCAACCTATTAACTTAAGTTTTTAGACTGATTAGTGATTTAACATAATTCAACAATATACCCTAATACAAACTCTATCATTCCATCTCTTCCCAAATGTTTTTGTCTCCATGATATCCAATGAAAGCTCTATCTACACATCTTAACAAATTCTTCTCATGTGACCTCAATCAAGGCATTGAGACCAACAATAGGGTGCAAAGAAGACTGGTGCCTCGTGTGCAATAAGGAGGGTGAATCTCAGGAACATCTCTTCTCCATTTTGTAAGATCGTTACGAAAATTGTACCATAGGCTCCCAAACTAATCATGTGGACGTAGCTTCATTTTTTTAATGGGTGACTTCTTTAAGAAAAGTACACCATATCACTCCTAGTTAAATGTCTATCAATGTGGTCAATCAATTCCTTAGAAGATATTTTCTGTGATATGCAGCAAAGAATCTGAAAATTGAGCTTGATAGTTATCGTGGGCCAAATTTTGGCACGAAACATCTTATTGTGTTTCAATTATGGCCACTGCAGAAGTCAAAACTTCGATCAACCATTAGTAGGCTTTTACAAGAAAGGAAGGTATAATGATCTTGAATGTCAAATAATGCTGCCACAACCAATAGAGAAAAATGCCATATAACTTCAGATGAAATAATTAAACAACAATTTTACAAGACATCAAAACATTAGTTAAAGCTTGAATGATCAAACAAAAATTTGTAATCGAGGATACTCACTTGTAGTGGAACATAGACAAAGGTCACTAAATCGACTTTTAGTATCTTCAGAAAGGAAGTGCCAGCCTCTCTAAGTAGCTGAAATTGCAACAAAAATGATGAAGAAAAAATTGAGCAAGATACATGACAAATGCTAGAAAAAAATAAATCAGAACTGCAAGTTTCCAAGACAAAATAAGTTTAAACAATACATGAATCTCACTGAACTCCATTTGAAGATCAAGACGTGCAGTCTCTCCTACATCTTCTAAGCAACGCGATTTTATTATCTTAAATTGAAAGCCCATAATGTTGTTTTCAACAGCAAGCTCATGCTCACGATGCACAAACATAACATTCAGTTTGGGAAGGCTGAAGGAAACCTATCAAAGAAACACTCGTTCATTAGTTTCACTTTATAAATCATTGTGTGTGATAAATGCAACCAGAAATATAGTTTCAGACAGACTGACACAGGCTGACACATTATCACCAAATATTAAAAATGATGCGAGTTTTGAGCTAAATGTAAATAAATAACTAACTAAAAGTTTAAGACTAAAATTCTAAATTGGAACAAATAAATAGATAAAGAACCGATAGCTCAGGCCTATATATACTCATTGGCTGCTTGAATAATTTTATTTATCAACGAAAAGTATTTTCTATCAAAATTAAAATATTTATCTTCAGCACCAAAACCACATCAGATGATTTTCAACAGCTCTAGAGCAATGTATCAAAACCAGAACAAGCCTACACTCGTTCGGAGAAATGCGATTCCATTAGTTTTTGGGGAATCTAAAGAGATAGAAATAGGATCAATTATTTGAATTTATTGAGTGATGGCTTGTTCATTACACTTCTTTATTTGTTAAGCTTTCTTTTTATAATAATAAGGAGGAGCAGTTCACTCTAATACTAAAATACTTTGATCTAAACCAGATAAGAAAACTTAATAGCCAATCAGAATACAACCTTTTCGGGGAAAACAGTGGTATACTTTGAAAGCAATGCAAGTCCTCCAGGCTTCTTTTGCGGCTTCACCGCAGGGATAGAATCAGCACTTGACTCTACAGGTTTATCAGAGGGAACAGAAGTGTCTGTTCCCTTCTTGCTTTTTGAAATTAGCTCCTCATTCAAATTCAAATTCACCTCTCCAAAAGTGAGGTCAACGTTCTTAACAATTATACCAGCTTCCCTATGTCAAGAAAATAAAATAGAATAAAAATGTAAGCTTTCTAACAGATACATACACTGCTTTGGGGATCACAGTAATGAAAAAACTGTGGTCTTTGTCTTTTAGAAGCCTAAACACGGACGAGAGGTTGCGAAGGAAATTAAAAACTGGTCTATGTGACCTTCAGGGTGCCGATTACGCTTAAGGGACAGGGAATCTATTGATTACCTCCTCTTACACTGATTTTACCCATTTTAGTGTGGTTGCTTTAAGCAAGTTTTCTGCGGGTTTCTTTTTATTTTCAAATCATATAGATGATTGGCTAATGGAGGGTCTGAATACTTAGAATTTGAAAGGTAAAGCGATGGTGATCAGCAACTGTGCCTTAAGGTCTCTTATATGGCTTCAGTGGAAGGAAAGGAACGCTAGATCTTTCAAAAATAAGTCAGTTTTGATTCTTTCTATAAATTTTTACAAAATGTGGCTTCTTGGTGCCTTACACAATCGAAATTTTTTTTTGTAGTTGCAGAGCTGATGATTTGCAAAGATTGTGTTTGCTTAGTGGTCAAAGAGGGGTTAGGGGATCCAAGAGACTATGGGTTCAATTTATAGTGACCCACCTAGGAAATGATTTCCTATAAATTTCTTTGGCATCCAAATGTTATAAGGTCAGATGACATGTCTCGTGAAATTAGTCGAGGTGCGCATAAGCTGGCCCAGAAACTCACTAATATATATAAAAAAAAAAAAAAAAACAATTGGCAGGCTTTTTTTAAGTATTGGTTGGGAGGGGGTTCTCTCTTCTTGGCCCTTAGGCTGTTCTCTCCCTTTTGTTTGATTCTATCCTTTTATCAAAAATTTGATAATATCAAAGGACATGAAAGAAACTCAAAGACAAAACTACAAAAGGTAGAAAAATATCATAGAATTTACCAGGCGCATGCTTATGAAATTATTAAACTAAAATTTGACAAGAAAAGGCCCAACATTTGCTAAAGCAGAATGAACAAAAGAAAACATTCAAAAGAATGTACCTATCAGGTCCAAATTCACTAGATAGAGAGAATTCTTCGCAACTAAAAGGAGCAGAAGATTTATCCATAGTGGAAAAAGATGAATTGACAGCAGATATGCATCCCCCACTGCTTAAGTCGGGTGACTGTTCGTTACTAACTCGTGGTTCACCAATATGAACAAATATAGGCAATATTTGTAACTTGACCACCAAATTTGGTGATGTTCTACCACATTTAGATATGTCAACGCTTAAATCCTTAATTTCAATGGTACCTTTGGGAGTCTGCAATGTCTCAAGATCCAATGGCACAAACAAAAAAAAAAAAAAAAAGAAAATGTAAGAGTAACAAATTAACCAAAACTAATATAAATAGAAGACAAATGGCACAAATAATCAGATCTACAAAGATCCAAATATATCAGTATCTTTAAGAATCATGTGTTTCTACCTAGAAAGTCAAAGAATATTCCAAACATTAGTCTCACACCTTTGCATACCTTTAGAACCAAATCTGTTATTGAAACTGACAGATATCTAGCAACATTGCCTACAACCATCCACTTTCCTCTACCGGAAGTACTGTGGGGTTTCCGAGGCTTAGATGACTTCGGCCTACCTTTATTTGAAGCCCTCATAGTAACTTCCAAGCCACATATCAATATCTGTAGCTTTGGATCCCTTGAAATAAAGCCCGCACCGAGTTTGACCAGGGACTGGCGCAAACTCAATTTAATTTCACCAACTGATATAGATTCAATTCCACCCTGAAGATAAATCAGAAAACAGTTAAAATCTCACAATCCCACCTGAGTAATGACCTCCTAATACAACAGAAAACCACCCATTCTTCTATCAAAGTACAGTGTACAAAATGGCTTTGGAGAAAGCACAACAAGAAGAGGTAGTAAAAGCTATCAGTGTGTATGAAAAAATATATAGAAAGACTTGGTCAAGGAGCTGGAGTAAAAGCCACATGATTGTTGTGAAATATAATATCCCAGTATAAAATCTAAGATTAGTCTTTATGGTTCGTAATCAATGGGAATTATATATATGTAGACATTAGCTATTCATGCGTAAATGATGTAATTTCTTTGTCTAATCAGTCACTTTAACTCACACTGTCACCATCAACACGTGAATAACTAACTTCCCCATTCTCAATTCGCTGACGATTAGAAACAACAAAGACTATTTTTTAGATTTATCAAACGGGACTAAATTCTAGTTTTTAAAGCCATAGGGGACTAAATTCTAGAAACCATAAAGACTAAACCCTAATTTTCTCTTAACCATAGGACCAACAAACTTATAATTTACCCTAAAATTAATAGTTTAAAAATAATGTTATGGCAAAACATCACTTATGTCATTAGGAAAAAATAGCTTCACAAAATTCCACTTTCCGTTTTTTTTTTTTTTTAGTACTTTTCGTTTCAAATCAATTAGGATAAAATCAACCATATTTGACTAACAGAGCATGAGGCTTTTCAGGAGCATTTTGTTTTCTTTGTATCTCTAGAATTTACAGCATCACATAATTTAATATTAAATGAATTTTAACAACTTTGCAACTATAAATGAAACCTTCCGGAACTTGATCACAATATCTCTTAAACATTTCCATCCTCCAACACGAAACCCTACTGATGCTCCAACAACCCTGCTCAATATCCAAGCCACCAATCTAGAAGCAAACCTGAAAAACATTAATACAAGTTCATAGCTATAATGAATCAGAATCCCAATTGAGAGAATCAATATCAACGCAATCTTAAAGAGGGCTGATATGTCTATTAGAAATTGGAATAGAATCATAAGATCTTGATGGGATAGACGAAATTCGCTCAGGAATACACTAGAATGACTATTCTAATGTCGTGCTTAATTACTTTCTTTTTTTATATTTATTAGTGGTTGGGCTATTCTCACTGAAAAATCTTCTGACAAGGATCGAATTCATAACTTTTTAATTTTTTAATATCTTCTTGACCACTAAGTGGTTAATTACTTTCATTCTATATTTGTGTTTCTGAATCTAACAAGCATAGGTACAAAAAGAGTATTCTACAGATAAATATACTGAACAAACCAATAGCCGTACAAATTAAGGGTGTTCATCGGTCAGTCGATGTCAATTCTTTGATGAAATCGACTATAAAACCGACCTATAAATTTACTTAAAAATGACACCAAAACTGACTTATTGGTTAAATTAGTTAGTTCGATTGGTTAAATTGGTTAATATATTTGAAATATATATATATTAAAAAAAACATATTTATCACATATTTTTTTAATAAAATTTTGAGAATTAATTTTAAAAAATTAGACCTATCAAATAAGTTTGAGAAACACATTATTTAAATTTAGGTTAACTTACAATAATTAAATGAGAAATCTAAATAATTATACAAAAAAATATTAGTATTATGTAAATAATTTTTTTTCTAACTACTTGACCCACAAATTTTCGATTAAATATTTTTCTAACTAATACTTGAAAACCAACCGTCCCCAGTCGATCGGTTCGATTTTTTGAGAATGTATGAACGTCTCTACATACAATCCAACGGCAGTAAGCTTATGAAGAAACTTAAATTAATGATTAGCCCGATTAAACCAGAAATGTAATTCAGGTACTTACATGAAATTCAGCCATAGTATTATCGCAACGAGCGAAAATCCAAAGAAAAAGTTAGAAAACGAAGCTGCCATTGCAGATAGATGGAGCGATGATATCGGAAAAGGCGTGAGAGAGAATCAGATAATCAAATTCCGACGAATGAAGCAGAGTGCAATCACTGCACATAACTTCAAATCAAAATGTAGGCATCATACAAATAAACCCTAGAATTGAACTCCGAAATTGTGGAACAAACAACCATTAAGCGACTGAGCCATTAAGAATGAGTCTTCAAGGCGTTGAGATCGGAACATTTCTATTTATAGCGACCGAGTAAAATACGTTTTTGGTCTGAAAATCGAGAAACGTGCTCGAGTTGTCGCTGTTTGAGGATTTTAAGGGGTTGTTTGTTTATGATATTTAAAGAGGATTTAATCGGAAAATTTATTAATTTTTTCTTCAAAATTTATATCTAAATAAATTTATTAACTTTTTTTATTTTTACTTTAAAAAATAATTTTTAATTCTATTTATTCATTTATAACTACGGATTCATTTCTAACCATTCATTTTTAATAATTTATTTCAAATCAATAAAAAATAATTTCTTCTTAATTTTTAATTTTTCAAAATAACTATTCATTTTAAATTTACATCCAAATCGTGTTTTAATTCTAACTCCTCTATACAAAAATCACATTCAAACGAATTTTTTATTATTATTCTCAATTTTTAATTATTTAAAATAACTACTTAATATAACTCTTTAAACTAAATCTTCACTAAATACGGTAAACAAACACTCTTAAATGGCTAACGTGTCCCTTTTATTTTTTATTTTTTAATTTTTAAAGAAAGAGAGAAGGATTAACTTTGTCAACGGTTGCTTGGAAGTTGAGATTTTGTGGCGGGAAGCCTCCTTTACCCGCCTCCGCAAATTGGATTATTAATATTTTGTTTGAATATTATTTTTTATTAAAAAAGTAAAAACAAAATATGTTCCTGTAATTTCAAATTTGTTTTATTTAAATTTTAATTATTCAAATTTAGTCCCAAAAAAAAGCTTGAAATTGATTTTTTTGATAAATTGGTTTTTGAAGTTGTTTCTAAAATTCTCCACCTTGCATCGAATGAGTGTTTGTTTGTTGATTTTAAAGAGCATTTACCACTCTTCTCAAACAACAATATCCAAATAATTTATGCAACAATTCAAAATACACAATTCATTTAAATCACTTAAAATCATCCGTCATTTCAAAACTACTTATTTTTGCAACTTATGTATAAAATTTGTATCTAAACAAGTTATTAAAAATTTTATCTCCAAATAAATTACTACAAAAATCTCAATTTCTAATCATTTAAAATAACTAATTATTCTAATCACTCAAAATAAATAATCATACGGAGGCTCTAAAGAAGAACGACACTTGGGAACTACTCATCTAAACATCCCAAAAGAATAGTTTCTCCCTAACTTTATGTCAATTGATGTACCCTCATAGGTTCAACATTAACACAAGAATTATATCAAGATAAACACTGGATAAAATATTTTGAAAATTGCAAATTATAACTAATATGCATATAATATCAATAATCTCTTCTCTTTTATTTTTATTTTTTTTATTTTTTGAGAAACGATCAATAATCTCATTTAAAGAGCGTAAAAGTTTGTTTATAAATCTAGTTTTCTCACAGCTTCTTCATCATAAACTACATCATATAAGTTAACACAGGCTCTTGTTAACAATGTTTTCATAAAATTGAGATCTAGACCTTTTAACTTTTACTTTTACATTATTGACACTATGTTCCTAAAATCGTGGAATTAGAATTTAAATAAGAGTAGCTAAGGGTATATTTGATAACATTCCAATTTCTTGTTTCTATTTTTTATTTTTTAAAAAAACAAGCTTGTTTGATAACAGTTTTCATTTTTTAACCTTAAAATTTAAAATAAAAAAATAAAAAAAAAATAAAAAACGTTTCTCAAATTAAGTTAGAAAATAAAAAACTACTTAAAGCAGTTTCTGCTGTTCCGTTACTCTTTTTATTTTCTAAAAAATGCGTTGTATAACGTTGTATATAATTTTGGTCTACCCTGTTCAGATTCTGGTACTTTGTCTTGTTGGTAAGTAATGCGGGTCATCTTTTTTTAGTTTTCAACGTGAAGAGTTCGAATCCCAGCTTAAGTAATATTGTTTTTTTTTTTTTTTTTATTATTAATTTGATAACATATATAATTTTAATTCCAAGATATAATAAATTTTATAATTTAAAATTATTTCAATTTCTGCGAAAATATTCTTATCTACTTATATATAAATTTTGTATTTCTTATTTTTGTAATAATTAAATTTATATTTTATTTTAAACTTACATTAGATATATTTCAAATTCTTACGATAATTTTTTTTTTTATATATGGTTTTTTTTTTTAAATTTTCAATTATTTATATATTATTTTAATTTAGAGTACTCATAAATTTTAGTAATATGTAAAATTTGCTCACCAAAATATATATTTGACTTTACTGTCACGTTTAACCACCACAATATATTCGAATTAATATAATTTACTTGACTTAGAGTTGATATCATTTCACTGGAATCACTCAAATAATAAAAGTGCCATATCAAATTTGTTATTTAATTTTGCCTTTTTTTCTTCTTAGATCAAATATTTATTCATGATAGATCATTTTAATATATATATATATATATATATATATCACTTGTTTTAAAAATATAAAAATAAAAAAGAAACAATAAACAATAAATGATTATCAAACAAATTTTGTTCCAATTTCTTATATTTTTAAGAAACAATAAATAGAAAAAGTTATCAAATATATTTTTATTTTTATTTTAAAAATTCAAGAAACAAGAATTAAGAAACGAGAAATAGAAACGTTATCAAACGAGACCTAAATAACTATTTCCAAACTTATTGTTCCTAGAGAAGAAAGTATCATTAATTCTCAAATATATAGAACCATTCTAGCATAAAAGGAAACATGAACTTATTTCAAAGAAAAACCTTATTCCAAGAAAACAATCCTACAACCAAGATTTCCTTCTCATTCGCTCCCTCTTTCTTTGGCCAGATCTGATAGAGATTCCTAACATTCGAATTCATCTAAAATGTGTAGCTAATCCATGAGATATTCCTTTTTTAACGTTTAAATTTTCCCTTCTTTAGATCATAAGTTGGACGTTCAACTTTTTTAGAGCTACAAATTTTTTTTATTTTTGGTGTTATCTCATTATATACAAGACTCGGAACATGACCTCCTCTCTATAACATTGAAAATATTTTTGTTTCTTATCGCCAAAAAAAAACATTATTGAAATGGACAAGAATAAAATTTATGGAACACAATACTATTACTCCATATGAGATATTGTTAAGGGACATCAAACCTACCCGGATCTCCACAATGGTATGATATTGTCCACTTTGGGCCTAGGCCACATGGCTTTGTTTTTGGGCTTCCCCAAAAGGCCTCATACCAATGAAGATGTTTGTCTTCTCTTATAAACCCAAGATACTCCTTATTTAACCAATGTGGGATTCTACAACACTTTGTTTGTATTCCCAACAATCCTCCCCTATAACAAAGTACCGCATGCGAGCCTCCCTTACCGATAGTCATTTTCTGATTTACACTTGAGCACGCATTTACTCAAACCACGAATCCTTCCGAATTACACTTGAGCAAACCGTAAAACCCACTACGAATCCACTTGATTTATGTTTGAGCGCACAATAGCTACCCCTCACCAAGACAACTATTTCAGAAGTACTCCTCATTGGAGTTCACAGATGCTCGATCACGAGCACAATCAGAAGTACTCCCACCGGAGCACACATAAGGCGGCTCAACCACAGATCTTCATTATGACTCATATCCCATACATATTGAGGCTCACAAATCTTTGTTTCATACTCAAGGTTCTTCCGATATGGTTAAGTTAGGAGCACAGCTCTGATATCACTTGTTTAGGGACGACAAACCTACCCAGATTTTTACAATGGTATGATATTGTCCACTTTGGGTCTAGGCCCTCATGGTTTTGTTTTTTGGCTTCTCCCAAAATGTCTCATACCAATGGAGATGTTTGTCTTCCTTTATAAACCCAATATCTACTCCTTATTTAACCAATGTGGGATTCTACAATACTTTGTTTGTATTCCCAACAGGTCTGAATACCGATAAAATGTATTTGTAAGCAAGTTTCTTGAAATTTACAGCCTCCATGATAGAGGTTAAATGTTAGTTGATTTATCCACAACAGTTTTACAAATTATTCTTCTCAACTTATTTTGGTTAATGATAAGTTAATGGTGAGTCTACTCAAAGATTGATCTCTTCCTCACTTCCTGTCAACTTCAACAAAAACCTAAAACTTTGCAAACAATTGAACATGATAATAGGATATAAGCATTACAGTAACTGATAGTATCATTAAATTTTAATTGATGAAACAAAAGAAATTGCTCTTGGCAGTATGAGAAAAAAATGAAGAAAAGGTACTCGTAAAAATTCTAATATACTACTATCCACTCATTGAGGTGGATTTTGTGTTGGTTGATATAATTAAATTTACTCCAACTCATTAGCTTAAGCTTTTGGGTTAATTGGTAATTTAACGAGTTTCAACATGGTATCAGAGCAAGAGGTCATACGTTCGGATCTCTGCCAAGTCGTTTCCTACTCAATTAAAATTGAATTCCGCTTTTAGGGCATTTCTCAAATTTCTCTTCTCAATTCTTCCTTTGTTTACTTTTTCTTTTTGATATTCATGAATTTCCATACAACTATAGTACATTTGGTTGTCAAGGAAACTCATAGAAAATTAATTTTTATATAAATAGTCACCGTAGATTGAACTCATTCACTCCGAACACTTCTTTATTTTAAGGAGATGTTTGTTTGCCATATTTAAGGAAGATTTAGATTGGAGATTTACTAACTATTCCTTGAAAAATACATCCACACGAGTCTTTAAAATGACTCTTCATTTTACTACTAAAAATAACTTCTCATTTCTAATCATTCATTTATAACTACTCAAAACAACTCCTCGTTTCTAATCACTCATTTCTAATCATTCATTTCTCACTTCTCAAAATAATTCATTTTTAACCACTCATTTCAAATAATATTTTTTTTAACTACTTAAAATAACAATTCATTTTAAATCCACATCCAAATAAGTTATTGTCTCTAACTCATCTACATTAAAATCACATCTAAACGAGTTTTTTTTACTACAACTCTCAATTTCTAACTACTCAACCAAAACCTCATACAAACACCTCCCAGGTAGGTGGCCAGCATGGATTGATTCCTAGGTAGGTGGCCAGCATGGATTGAAGTCATTACCTCTTAATTTCTCAAGTCTCTCTTAACCACTAGATCACTTCATGATGGTTGAATGAGGTGATCAGGTACAGTTCAGAATGTCTTCCTCCATCTCCGAAAATCGACAATAATGGGTTAAACTGAGTAGGAGAAGTAATCACAGAGGCTTGTTTTAACCCATATCTCTTTAAAATCTGGATTCAAATCAGGCTAGCCATCTACCAATGGTATTTCAATATTCAATGAGTCGTTTCTGATATTCAATGTTGTAAGGTGAAACAGTTATCTTGTGACCTTAACATTAGTTGTTGATGTGTATGGAAGCCATCACAAATAGTTAGTCAATAAAAAAAGTTATGATATGAATGAAATATTTATTGAAAAAAATGCTATCATTAAAAAATGTACAACCAAAAAAATTGTCCTCTAGCACATTCCGAAACATTGTAACAGAATAATCCTAGCTGAAGTTAGTTCTCATTTCGTGAAATATGCTTCTACCGATAGGGAATTTTGCACTGTAGTCACAAATTCTTTGCAAAGTTGGAAGATCCGTGGTCCATTGTTTTCTTTGAACTTTTTACCTAGTTCATCCCAAATCTCCTTCGCACTATCGTTATACACAATACTCACAGCGATTTCTTTTGATACGGAGTTGATTATCCAAGAGGCAAGAATGTCGTTGTTGCATTTCCACGCTGCCGCTAGCTTTGGATTTGTGGGTTTCTTGATCGTACCATCCACGAATCCTTCTTTGTTCTTGCCAGAAAGCGCTATCTCCATGGCCCTCTTCCATGAGATGAAATTCGAAGCTCCGATCAATGGCTGCGAGACGAGTACCGTAGTAGCAGTGAACGAATGATGGAGTGAATATGGATTCAACTGGGCGCTAATCACCGCAGATTCCTCAGCGCTGATTTCTTCAACATCGGCCATAAGAACAGGAAGAAGAAGAGCACGAAGAATGAGATCGTCGCGGGAGAGATTCAGAGTTTCGAGCTTAAACGCTCTGATACGATAACAAGATTGAGAGGAAAAGATATATGTGTTATTGAAAGATGGAAACCTCCCTTAAATAGGGGTTAATTACAAGATAACCAATGTGGTTATTATGACCAATATTTGTAACTAATAAACTGTAGAAATACAACGAAATGAGAACTAACTTCAGCTAGGATTATTCTGTTACATTGTTATAAAGCAAAACATTATTCATTTGTCTCGGCAAAATGCAAATAAAATGTAAAAAAAAAACAAAAACAAAAACAAAAATAATAACCATATGGAATTCATAACAAAAATATTGTCATAAAGAAAAACATTTGTACACAGACACCGCCGCTTATATCAAACCAACGGCGCGACGACTGGACACTACATTTAGCGCGTGAAGGCCACGCTCCGCAACAATTGGCCGCAATTCATCTCTCTCGCACTCGTCCACTGTGCAACCTCTTCAGTCTTATCCGAGTCTTCACAATCCTCTCTCGTCGGAGATTTTGTTCCCCTCTTCGCCTGAATCAATTGCTAGGGTTTCGACCGATCGATTATTGGAGCTTAAGATCAGCAATCTCTCAGTTGTTCATCGGAAATTTGTATGTCAAGCCGAAAATGAAGCCTAAGAAACAATCTGTCAGCGAAAAGGACATTTCCACTCTCTTGCGGAGGTAACTGGTTCTTATCTGATCGATTGCGAGAGAAATTAATAATTATCCTTATTGATCTTGTGTGTATCTGTTCATGAGGTTCCATGCGGAGAATTTGTGTGTATTGAATGATTTGTTTATTTGAGATTTCGTGTGTTGTTGGATAGATACTCTCCGACGACGGTGCTGGCGTTGTTGCAAGAAGTGTCGCAAGTTTCAGAATCGAAGCCGAAGATTGATTGGAACGAGTTGGTTAAAAACACTTCGACCGGGATTTCTAATCCTCGGGAGTATCAGATGTTATGGCGGCATTTGGCTTATCGTCATGAAATGCTTGATAATTTGGAAGATGAGATTGCACCTTTGGTTAGTGAAAGTTTCTAGTTTTTCCGTTTGGTTTTTTTATATGCTTTGTTTGGTTCGAAATTTTTGTTGATACCTGGAATTTGGAAATTGCTTACAGGAAGATGACAGTGACTTGGAGTGTGATTTGGAGCCGCTTCCATCGGTCAGCTGTGAAACTTTAACAGAGGCTTCAGCGTGCGCTAAGGTAACTATATTAAATCCACGTGTTGAGATATGCCTTCAACTGTGTGATGCCCCGCGATTAGTTAGTCGGGTCTTAGAAATATGTAATTAGGTTTCTGTTTCCGTAAGTGTATTTGGGCCCATCTTGTAATAGGGTTATAAACTCTCTTAAAACCCTAGCCCCCTAGATCGACATTATGTATTCGTACACTCCTTAATAAAAACATTCTCTCTTCTGTAAATTTTGTATTCGTATTCTCTCACTTTCTTTTACAGCTTTTTTTTTTTTGCCGTGTTCATAACACCACAATTGGTCTTCTATTCTTAATCATCGTTTTAATTATTCTCATTATGGGTATATATGAGTGAGGACAACTATATTCATATGTATGAGACATTTGAGTGAAACAAAAAACAAAGGCACAAGGGTTTATGTTCAAAGTGGACAATGTCATACCAGAGTAGAGACTTGTTGAGGGTCGTCGTTCTTGATAGACAGGAAGTCGAAAATTTGGAAGTGCTATGGCATAGTAATGCTTTTAAGAACCTGGCATTTTTGTTGTGATCAAAACATGAAGAGGCTATTCACTATCTGAAACCTATTGACATAGGTGAAAACTCAACGGTTCAGAGCAGAATAGACTCTTTTGAAATGAAAATTTTAATTCTAACATCATTATCAATTTCATCGGTTCAGTTTTTGGCTAAGATTGTTGTCATGTTGTCCTTTCAATACATTCAGACTTTCTGTGTAGATTAACATAGTTTTTAGTTTGAGCCTGAGATATCGGCTTAATGTATGCAAAATTACTTCTTCCAGGTATTTATCGCTTCTGGTTCTCCAAGTCACTTGAGTCTTCCGAGCAGTAACACAATAGAGGCTCCATTAACTATTAACCTACCTAGAAGTTACATGGCCGGGGCTCCGTTTGAAGATGTAGACCCGGCTTGCTCTACAAAATGTGCAAGCATGACTGTTCCTGTTTCGGTTCAGCGACAGCCAGTCCTTACCCCACCATCTGCCGAAGGATCGAATGCAAATGGGTCTACATGTGGCAGCAATGCGTCTCGAAGGAGAAGAAAACCTTGGTCAGAGGCAGAGGACCTTGAGTTGATGGCTGCAGTGAAGAAATGTGGTGAAGGGAATTGGGCAAACATCTTGCGTGGAGACTTCTTGAGCGATAGAACTGCTTCACAGCTATCTCAGGTTTTGTTTGTTTTTCATCTTTATTTATGTGTTGGTAGCAAAGCATGCTTTAGGGAACACTCACTTATTTTTCTCTCTTTCTCAGTACTGATAAAGCTATTATCATCTCTTTTATCGGATAAATTCTTGGTTTATTAGCTTCGCCTTAAGTTTATAGAATTTTACGGAAATTTTGAGGTCCCATATCATTTCTATGCTCTAGCAATCTGATACGAACCACTTTGATTCCAAATTGATATGAACTAAATATGTATTTAAATGAAAAGATAACAAATATAACCCAAGTATTCAAGGTGCTCCCTATTTTGAGATCACTCTCAAGCCCTAATCATTTAATCAATACCTCTCTAGTTTCTACCTTCTCCACCCTCTCTTATTTCTAACCCCATATTTTATCCTACTCCTATTTAGGATTCCTAACATTTACTTAAATACCTTTATCCTACTCTTACTAGGATTGAACATTCCTATCACAGTTGGTATAGTTCATAAGGTAGTAGGGTCAAACAGTTATTATGTGAGATTAGTTGAGGTGTGTGCCAACGGATTTGAACATTCTTCGATATATAAAAAAAAAGAGGACAACTTCTAAATATCTTGGTTAGGAGTTTGATGGTCAGGTTGTGCATACGACAGTACTACAATAGCTCACAAATAAAAACTATGAAGCTTATGCATCATTATAAGGTCTGAATGAAGAGAAGAGAAAGTTCAGGTTATGCATAAGACAGTACTACTACTACATTAAAAAATTTAGGTTAAAATACCATTTTGGTCCCTGGACTATTAAGTTTGTTCCATTTTTAGTCTCTTCCATTTTTAGTCTCTGGACTTTCAAATGTCCAATTTTAGTCCTTGAACTTTTAGATGTCCAATTTTAGTCCTTCGAGTTTACAAAAAGTTCAAGACCAGTCCCTCTGTTAATTTGGTGTTAAGTTTTCCGGTATAATGATTTCTCTCACTTCAACATTCTCTCTCTACAAATCTTCTTTCTTCCCCACTGCACTTTCTTCTTTGAGACCTCCATTTTAGTCCCCTGGTACTTGTTTACTTTCCATCCCACACTGGTTTCCCTCCTCATTTGTTCCTTTTTCATGGAAATTTCCTTTACCTAGAAATTAAAGATAAGACTTCTTGATCAAACTGATGGCATCGAAGCCCCAAAAAATTCAGGTCTGAAATAATACTGCATTTGGCAATGGTGAATCGGATGCTACAACTTTTTCTTTGTCGACTGTGCAAGATTTGTACAAGAATCCCTTTTCTGAATCGTTATACACTAATTGCAGCAAAGTAAACTTATGACCTTTGAGTTTAATTAAGACCGCTCCATCCTTCAAGTACTCTGTTTCGTTAAGCAACTCAATCGTAATGGTAACATTGAAAATTCACAAGAGAAGCCTTTACAAACACGACAATATAGCTCTTTAACACCAAATTAACAGAGGGACTAATCTTGAACTTTTTGTAAACTCAAAGGACTAAAATTGGACATCTAAAAGTCTAGGGACTAAAATTAGACAAACTTCATAGTTGAGGGACTAAAATTAGACATTTAAAAGTCTAGGGACTAAAATGGAACAAACTCAATAGTTGAGGGACCAAAATGGTATTTTAAACAAAAATTTATGTTACTTTTTAAACTACTAAGCTACATCATTGTAGAGGTTTGATGGTCAGTTATGCATATGAAAGTATTACTTTAAAATGTGGCAACCAATCATAATTGACTTCCCTTTATCATCTAGTCAGGCGAGAATCTGGGCTGGCCTGCTTGTCCCGGGTTCAAATCCCGGCAGCAGAGTCTTTTGTAGACATTCTTATAATTATTTTAAATTTACTATGTAATTGGACCGTAATGTCTTTGATGTAGCATCTACCAGCAATGTAACCTATGCTCAGCTCTAATGTTTTGTCTCGTCTCTGAAATTTATCTAACTCTATATGGTCCTGTAGAGATGGGCAATTATTAAAAAGAGAAATGGCAATTTGAATGTGGGAGCCAGCACGGCCGGTACACAGCTATCCGAGGTGCAGCTAGCGGCTCGTCATGCAATGTCCTTAGCTCTTGATAGGCATGTTGGTAGCTTGAAAGCATCTCGAATAAGTGGTTCAGGTAACTACTGTCTTTCTATAGGTTTCTTAAAATGGAAACTTAGTTCTCCATTTTGAATTAGATAAATGGGCTAATCTGTAAAACTTTATTGAATGTTCATCATGCATTTTATCTTGTGTATTGTTGATTATATGTATATACCGTAAAAGTAAGGTTTATCACATCCACATCGGAGTCTGTTAACGCAACAGGTTTCTGGTGTTTCTAATTTTGACTATTTCAATGTCTTTTTTCTTCTTATTTTTTCCTTCTTTAAATGGCCAGTCAGTACAACTACGATTGGTAATAGTAGCTCGCTTGCTGCTGTTGCCACTTCCGAACAAGTGCAAGATAAATTACATCTAAGCCGTACTAATACAAAACCATCTCCAATTGGATCGTCAACCGCCAAAGCACAAGTTACCGCATTCAAGAAGATAATTCCAAAGCCTTCTTTTGATTCAGACTGTATTGTTAGAGCTGCTGCAGTTGCTGCTGGAGCTCGCATCGCTTCACCGGCCGATGCTGCATCCTTACTCAAGGCTGTTCAGTCAAAGAATGCCATCCATATAATGGCCAAAGTCCCTGCTTCAACTAAAACACCAACCCCTGTCAGGGGGCCAAACCATTTAGAAGCTCTTCCTAGTATTAAGACTGCCGCCCACTCCAACACTCCTGTGGTTATGCCATCTACGTCTCGTGGTGGCCCCGTAAAGCTCACATCTTCAACAACTTCCACATTATCGAGCGTGCCAACAGACCAAAATATTGCAGCAGCTTCTGATCCATTGTCATCGAAAGAAATCAAGACAGCCATAGAGATTAGAGGTCAGGATTCAGGTAGCGTGCAGGCCGCATCCGAAAAGGATGAAGATTGTCGTTCCCGACAATCAATATCTAAGAGAATTCAAGAAGAAAAGCCAGCAGACTTGGGACCAGCTTTGAAAAGACAAGCTACTGAGACTAATAATTGTAGTAGTTCACAGAACATGCCGTCAACTGATAACGATATTAAAGTTGAAATTGGCAACAAGGTAGAAGAGAGACAAAACAGTAATGTCAATATGGTTCCCATTCCCAGTTCCTCAGATCAGCAAGGAATCATGAATCAGACGCAGGTCGAAAGATCTAAAGCACAGGATATGGACATTGATGGTGATAAAAAGGATAGGCCGATCGTAAAAACAGATGGATGTACCGAAAATTCGAGGCACAAGGAGGCTGCAAGTGAGATTTTGGAGGGAAACACTAATGTTAAGAGCTAACTTTATCCATCTCCAGATGAAGGGAACAAATTTCTTCAGATAAGTGCAGGTGTTCTCAGCGATTTTCACGTCAAGTTTATTGGCAAGCATAGTGAATCAATCGTTGTTGCGTCGAGCACGATGGCCTCCCTCATTCCTAAGCTATTCACGTGGTATCTTCCTCTACTTGCTTGAACTTGCATCCTCCTCTGTAATCATGGAGAAGCAGCAGCAATTAACATATACTCAGAAATGTCTTCTGTAACTGTAATTATTTTGACTTGTTCTTCAATTCTTGTTTCAAGTGTTTCTAACTACAAAAATTTCTGCGTGATGAAAATGATACATGTTAAGGTCTGGACTCTGGGTTTGCATTGGCAAACTTAGTATCCTTGGCTCTGACTCGAGTTCGAATTTAGCTGCAAGTCCTCTAAGAAGATGTTTTTTTTGTTGCTCCTGTTGCTGTAAATATATTGCCAAATTTTCTTTTAAAAAAAAAAAAAAAATCAAAAGGTAAATTTTGGTTTTTTTTTTTTTGGATTGAAATCTTTCGTGTATGTAACTGTACGTCTTTTTTATTCCCAAAATTGTAATCAAATTTTTAGTGATGCCAAAGATAGCATATTTATGCTTTAACTTGGTAGTCGGTAAATTTTAGTTCTTAAATTTTTATGTTTATTTGTATCTAATATAAATCTTTCAGCTTTAAAAATGTATTTTTAAAAAATATCAAATAGGTCAATATAATTTTTATATAAATGTGGATTAAATTTATAATTAAATATTTTTTCTTCAAATTTTAGGTGATCGGTGGGTGTTATTATCTCACAAAACAAATCTAGTGTAACATTTGTAACTTATTGGATCTGAGTGTTATTATTATCTAAAACAGGTTTCACATTGATAATATCAAAATTATACCTCACATTACAAACAACTAATAGTAATACATTTCTGAAAAAAAAAAAAACTAATAGTAATGTATAGGCTTTAATGCTTATATATAAAGAATATTACATTGATCAGGGAGAGACATTTACAACCCTGCACAACTGTGTTACTCTGTACAACGAATTTTACAAATGAGTCAGCATTTATAGATGAACCAAACCCACTCAGATCATATTTACATGACTCAAACAATTGAGTCAGTATTTACACTAAGCAACATTCAGAAGAATTTAACACTCAGCCACTTCTTACACGAACTGAACTTCAAATAATTACAAGTACAAGACACTTGCACTTCCATCAACTCTTTTCCTTCAAAACCCAGCTAGTTGGCTCAAGCTTTTCCTCCTTTCTTCTTTCCATATTTGTAAAGGAATTTCTCGCTATATACCCGGGACACTCACGTCCGTCCTAAGACCTAAACTTGAGAGACAACAAACTTTTTCCGCCTTTCTCCCTTCCAAATTTATAACGGAACCCAAAGTATTTACATCTTTTTTGGATAGCCATAAATAAATCAGAGTTTCACCCGACTATATATCTGGAGGCACTGGCGCCCGTCTCAAGTGCCAGACCTCGAAGACAACAAGGTTTTTCCACCTTTCTCCCTTCCATATTTACATCCCATTTTAACAAGCTTCATCCCAGATGAGATCATAGTTTAAGTCTCTCTTCTTAAGAGGATGGTCCACCCACTGCTTGGATCCAGTCTTTTCATCCAACTTGCTTCTTAGTTTTATATCAAACGAAGCCAGAATATGTAGTCTTCTATAATCTTTTTCTTTTTCTTTTTTCTTCTTTTTCTTTTTTTAATTTTTAAATGGATAGATATCACAAAATGTTTTCTTCTTGGAAACAGAGCATGAGCATCTGCATGCAACCATTATAAATCCTGTGCTTTAGCAACTCTGAAGAGAGGACAGCCATTGTTCCATATATTTCTTGCTCTCTGATTGAAAAAAGTGCAGACAATCAGCTTAAAACGAGCAAAAAGCTACCAAAAATGAAATTTCACATGTAGTTTTTAATTTATTCCCATTCGCCAGAAACACAATCATACAATATTTCTTTTGATAACGGGGCATAACCTCACAAAAGATCCGAGCACACACGCATATCCTAAGGTCTGAACTCGGTAGACAACAATAAATTTTATAATTAAACTCACTCGTAAGTTTTGAACTTGAGACCCCAATCTTCTATCAATGAGGTTGCCCTTTGAGACAGGACAATCATACAATATTAAGCCAGTATAAAATCAACCACAACAAGGAAGATTTCTTTTCAATTCTGTAAATAGGCCGTAAAGGCTCAAAATGATAGAATATAATTCTCGTAAGTTTTACAATGCCTTCCTACGACTACGAGCATGAATCAGAAAAGGAGATAGCATCATCTACCTAAATTACATAAAAGCTATTTCATTCTTCCGAATACCAATAACTTAACTCAATTATTATGGATTGGTTTAGTGGTTAAAGAGGGTCTTAGAGATCTAAAAGGTTACAAGTTCAATTCATGTAGCCACCTTTTAGGAATTAATTTCTTATTTACAAGCTTTGTTGTGACATTACTTCTTCGATGTCTCCAGTACCTGGCCTAGGGACGGGCATGGTCACCTTGTTTCAAAAAAAAAAATCTTATGGGTTTCTTTGATAGCCAAATACTGTAGGGTCAAGCAATCTGTCTCATACAAATAGTCGACGTATGCATAAGTCAATTCTAAATAAGAAACTAAATTATCATAGGATATGAACGAAGTTATTGAGTTAACTATTCACAGAAGAGGACTAGAAGAATATTATGAAAGGCAAAAGCAATAACCAATACTCAATACCATTGTACCAATCAAAACACAATCTTGAGAAGTAACAACTCTTACCAGCAGAAAAGCTATCATTGATGTTCCCAACAGCACTTAGGATACTGTTCTTAGTTTCATCCACAAAATCATTGTAAATGCGTCCATAACATGGTACCAGCACAGCGAAACTGTTGTCGGTATCATCGTCACTCTGGAATCCAGGTCCATGTGGTTCGGACCATCCAATTGACCAGTCTGAATCATCAGACTCAGACCCT
Organism: Sechiopsis laciniata; assembly: GCA_037833695.1. Taxonomy (NCBI): domain Eukaryota; kingdom Viridiplantae; phylum Streptophyta; class Magnoliopsida; order Cucurbitales; family Cucurbitaceae; genus Sechiopsis; species Sechiopsis laciniata. The sequence goes on from JBBMKA010000015.1 coordinate 8,929,388, forward strand.
GAAACGCATCCTCCATCAGATGGAACAAGAACAATGTCATATTCTCTATCAACTTTCCTCTCTTCTCGACTATGCCATCTCCGCTTCACCCTTCTAGACGACGATATGTTGGCGCCATTAACTAAGGGAAATTTTAGTGTATCTGGTTCCCGAATAGCTGTATCTAAGGAAGCATTTAAAGCAGACCCATTGGAGGTTCGAGCTTCCTTATGCTTCCCACTCCATAACCACCATGAGAGTTGAGGAAATGCCACAGACATGTGTGATTTCAATTTTCTTTACTAATGAATATGGTAACACCAAGTCCCTCCAAAGAAATATTAGCCAACTACATGTAGATTCTAAGGCCAGGGATGTGAATTGGAACAGATTTTTCCTGTCAAGGATAAAATAGCAGAAAGAAATTGATCAATTACAGTTCGAAACGACAAAAAAAAAAAAAAAGACTGCTGAAATCATAAAGAAGAAACAAACAAGAAAAGTCCATCGTGTGTAATGTAGCATAGATTACTATTTTCTTTACGAGAACAATGACTTTCACCGATGAACGAAGAATTACAAAAAATGCCTATCAAAGCATAGTTACAATAAGAAAGTTCACTTTGAGATAAGAGTGGAGAAGGGATAATTACAAAAAGGATGGAGACCATGATCTCCAAGAAAATGCTAAATAAGTTGTAGTCTATGATATAATTAAATACGTGACGAGTAGTATAAAAGGTGGTGGGTTCAATTCATGGTGGCAACGTATCTATGAAATAATTAACTACATATTTTTTTGACATTCAAATGTCATAGGATCAAAAAGTATATCATGTAAGAAAAGTCGATGCGTAAATAAACTACCACAAACACTCACAAATATAAAACAAAAAAAATAAAGACTCGACCAGTAGGATAGATTAAAAGCTAGAGTTTTCAATGTATCCAAGCTTGGGAAAAAGGAAAAAGAGCAATATAATGAACCTTTTTTTACTTTACTTCAAGCCTTAAGAATCAGGAAATCACGGAAAACTCTTCAAGAATTTTACCCAAGTTTCCAATTAATCGTAACCAAGAAAGAAAAACGTGAAAAAAAACAGCCAGTTCCCGTGTTATCTTATGTAGAAGCATTCACATAATTGGAAATAGACAAATCAAAACAATAACCATTATCGAAAAACTGCCTTACTAAATCTAGCTGTGACCGAAAAAAAGGAACACGTCTTTATTAAATTCATCTCCTTTTTCTCAAAAAAAAAAAAAAAAAAAAAAAAAATCATTTTCTAAAGTTCACAAAAGTCCAACAGGCAACAACAATCATTTATCCTCTCTTTCATCCGAGAGATTGCTTCTACTCAAGAAGTCGGCAGGATTCAGAGAACTTATAATATTGTTGGGTTTGGATAGATTACGAATTTAGTCTAAATTAGAATTTAGTCCCATATAATTTAAAAATCTAGAATTTAATTCCTATGTCATATTTAACACTAGAATTTGGTGGACAAAACCTAAAAAATAGTTTTAGATGTTCGTAGTTGTTAGAGATTTAAATGTGTGAAAATTAATTTCGTTCGATAACCATTTTGTTTTTAATTTTTTGTTTTTGAAATTTAAGCCTATAACAACTACCTTACCTTTTCTTACATGGATATCTACATTTTACCAATATTTTTAAAAACCAAACCAAAATTTTGAAATAAAAAAAATAGCTTCCAAAAACTTGTTTTTGTTTTTTAAATTTGGTTAGCATTTACCTACTTTCTTGAGGAAAGATGGAACATATCGTAGGAAATTTGAGTAAAAATAAGGTTAAATTTAAAAAACCAAAAATAAAAAATTAAATGGTTATCAAATGGAGCCTTAGTTATTTATATTTTAATAACGATCGCGTGAATTAAGTGAAAGTTTAGACAAAAAAAATCACATTGTTATCTGTAGGTACCTTAATTTATCTCCAATATACTATTTTTTAGATTTTATCAAAAGTTAAATTCTAATTTTTAAAATTATAGATACTAAATAATAACTCCCTCCCAGGTATAAGAACTAAATTCTAATTTTAAAATTATAAAGACTAGATTCTAACTTTTATCAAAGTTCATGATAATGAGTAAAAAAAGAAGGAAAATGAAAGTATATCGTTCTCTTGTTAGGTTTCAGACTCATTAAAGGACCGGAAATTTAAACAAACAGACAAATACCTCAAAATCATGAGAGTTCATGAAAATCCAAACACAGTCAGAAACTTAATTTCAATCTCTTCCTTAATCAACCTCCTTCCAGACTAGCAATTGACTATCCGAAAACTTTATTTTCAAACATTGCGACCAAAAGTAACAAAAGGAAATACAGGAATCTTGCGCAGAAAGAAGCCAAACACACAAATAGATGCACAATCAACAATAATAAAGCAAAAGCTAAAGCTGAAGAAACACAGAAAAGAGCTATACCTAAACGAACAAATCTCTCAAAGCAAATCTCTAGTGGCTACGGATTCTCCAGATGAACGATTCAAATGCCTAAAAATTCAAATCGAAAATCGAAAATTCCAGCCAATTGATCGAAAGAGAAGAGCCACAATCACAATGAAAAAGCAAAAAACTAAAAGCTGAAGAACAAAGAAAGAGCTATACCTAAACGAACAAATCTCTCAACGCAAAGCTCCAATGGCTACGGATTCTGCAGCTGGACGATTCAAATGCCAATTAATTCAAATCGAACACCGAAAGTTTCAGCCAGAGAGGAGCCACAATCAAAAAACTAAAGCTGAAGAAACAAAAAAGAAAGAGCAATACCTAAACGAACAAATCTCTCAAAGCAAATCTCTAATGGCTACGGATTCTCCAGATGAACGATTCAAATGCCGACGAATTCAAATCGAACACCGAAAATATTCAGCCAATTGATCGCCAGAGAAGAGCCGCGATTCGCAAAATTGAAGAAGTTAAGATGAAATGCCTTTTGGCACAGTCGAAACGATTTGATGCTGCTCCAGTAATCATTTGACAACGATCAAATTTCCTAATTTAAAATATAAATTATGTTTACGTGGTCAGAAAGGGTGCAAGGAGGACTTTATCGTGTGCAAGCAATGGATTGAATGTCAATATACGATCAACACGTGGACGGTAGAGATTTAAAGAATAAAGTTTTTATGAAGAATCTACGTCACGGAAGAGACTACATTTTGGATACTGTGGGTATGGGTAGACACACGAAAAGGAATCTGTGATGAAATAGACATGTTTAGACCATATAGACTCTTTCATCATCTTTAATTATTTTGAGTGATTACAAATTGTTATTGATATAACAACTTATTTCGATAGAAGAGTAAGTTTAGATGGGGATTTTGATGGAGAAGTTGCTAGAAAAAATTTGGATAGAAATTTTAGAAAAGGGATTGTATATTGAGTGGTTTAAAATTGAGGGATTATTTTAAGTGATTAGAAATGAATGATTATTTTGCGTTGTTAGAATGAGTAATTGTTTTAAGTTGTTACAATAACTCGTTTGGATATAATTTTTTGAGTAGTGATTATAATAACTTGTTGTAAATCATGTAACAAGCACCCCTGATAATCTTTTTGTTTTTCCTAATTTATTTATAACAATTGTTCGACTCAAGATACTCATCTTGTCTTGTATTAGCAAAATGAATAATGTTCAACATTTTTATAAAATATATCAGTTATTCTTTTTATTATGAATTGGATATAAACTTAAATGAGTATTTCGATCCACGTGTTAAGAATTTCGACCGATATGATATTCTCAATATAACACCATATGTTGGAATTAGTAATTGATTTTGAGATAGAATCTCATATTATTCAATACAATTAATGAACTTATCATGTTTAGGACAAAGAACGATCGTGTTGAATGGCTTTATCTTTTTTTATATTACCTAAAGACACTTTTTTTTAACACAAATTGCAATTTGCACTCCAAAGTCTCCTATATTTGGATATCAACCCTTGAAACACATTTCATCTAAAAAAACATTTGAAACACCTTTTTTTAGATGAAATAATGTTGTAAAGGATTTGATTAAATAAAAAATATATTTATTCGAATCAAACTGTACCTCAACTAATTCACATCAAGATAACATACATTTATTAAATGTTATGCTTGTTTTAGAAAATCAAAATAGTTTTATTCAAAATTGAAAACTATATTAATTAACTCTTATGCTTGTTTTGTAAAATCTAAGTAGTTATATTAATTATTGAAACCTACATTAATTGACTCTTCTAGGTTACGTATTACTGCCTCGTTAGGGAGGAATCTATTTCATATTTTTATTTTTTTTAAAGAAAAAAATCGACTGTTTCTTGCATCATAAACAATTGCTTTGGTTCATTCCATTTCAACCACAAACAAAGCTTCCCATTTTTGGGTTTGAAAAGATAATTAAAATCTGACGTGTCCAAATAAATCACAAAAAGATTCTCCACCTACTGAATTGGCGAATGGACCCAGCAAATGATAAACTGACAACGCATATCTCCAACAAAAAATAAAATTTTTATTACCATTTATTTATCCTTTTTTTAATTAATTTATTTATCCACTGGAACCATACGAACAAACGAAAACAGCCACTAAAAAGGGTTAAAAAGGAATATAATAATTAAATAACAATTATTAATATCAGATATTATTTAGGCCATCCAAAATTAACACTCACACGATTCAGCTTTGTGGTGGGCTTTTCAGGCCCAAGATGGTGGGCTCACTCTCAATCATTCGACAAGGGCCTAACTTAAAAGCCAATCAAACAGCGACACGCACAACTTATTCTGTCAGTATTCCACAAATATAATTTTAATTGCAGTCTACTTTCTTTTCTTTTCTTTTTTTCCTTTTTTTAACTGTATCAAATGTTTTAATGGAAACGTTTTTGGATGAGGTTTTGACTAGTTAAAAAAAGAGATTTGTAGCAACTGTTTGGACGTGATTTTTTTATAGAGGAGTTAGAGCCAAAACATTATTTGGACGTAAATTCAAAATGAGTAATTATTTTAAGTAGTTAAAAAAATGATTAAAAATGAGTTATTGCGATTGATTATAAATAAATGATTATAAATGAATGGTTTGGAAATGAGAAGTTATATTGAGTAATTATAAATGAATGGTTATAAATAAGAAATTATATTTAATAGTAAAAATGGAGATTTATTTTGAGTAATTACACAAACTTGTTTGGATGTAGTTTTTCAATGAGAAGTAATAAATCCAGAATCTAAATCTAATGGTTTTCTATTATTTTCATTCTTATTTATTGGACAATGTCATGGGACATACGAAACTCGTAAGAAATTAATTTTTAAGTAGGTAGTCACCATAGATTGAACTCATTACCTTAAGTATTTGAAGACTCTTTTTGACTACTTGAGTCACTCCATGGTGATAAGACATGCCCAATCTTTTAATTTTCTACTTAACCCATCACCGACGAAAGTTGAGCCCGGTCTTTGACAATGATGTGTATGAGTTTCTTGGAGTTTTAGTGTTTGTAATTTTGAAGAAATATGAAGGATTTGTGTTATGAGAGTTGGAGAAGATGAAAGGAAAAAAAATGGTGAAAAATGAGAGAGAGGGAGAAGATGAAGTCCAAGTCAACTATTTTGATTATTTTATTATTAATTTCTTGCCAACTCATCCAATTTTAAACCATGGTTTAGTTTTTTTTTAACTCAAGGACTATTTTTAAACTTTGGCAAAGTTAGAAGACCAAAATTGGACTTTTGAAAGTTTATGAATCAAAATGGAACTAAGTTGATAGTTGAGGGACAAAAATGGTATTTTAACCAACAGTTTATTAGACAGCCAAAAAAATAAGAACAATAACTCAGTGGCATCAGTGTACACCTAATGACCTAAAGGTCTGAGTTCGAGTCCCCCATCTCCAATTGTTGTAATCTAAAAAAAAAAAAAAACTAAATTCTAGATTCTCTATTTTAGTTGTAATAATTTTAAAAAAAAATACTCAACTTTTATTATTTTTCAATCATTTTCACTTAATTGAAACTCTCTTACCATCAAGTTTTTTTACTAAATTGAAACCATCAATTTAACTTGATTGAGTCAATTTGTGCTATTTTCAATTTTTTTTTTTTCTAAAATTTTAACATCTATGTAATTTTTTTTCCCTTTTTTCTATTATTCATGAAAAATCTCCTAACCAATTTTTTTATGAAAAAAATAATAATAATAAAACTGAGGCAAATGAAAAGGTTGATAACCATATAAAATAGTCATACATCAGGAAGTGTCAATCCAATCGGATAGAAGATCATATAACAAATGAAAATCATGACAAGAACACAAAAAGAATCTGACCAGAATGTATGAGTCAAAAGCAGAGTTTTTATTCAAGCAAAATTGCTGCATCCTTGACCAAATTCCTGCCTCTCCTGTAGCATTTCAGATTAAAATTTAAACAAGTTGAGAGGACTAAAGATACAACATTTCGTATCAATGGAGGAAATTAAAAGAATTGACCAAACTTAAAGGTAAAGAAAAATCAACTTTAAGAGATTAATCATGCAGCATTTTGCATCAAATGTTATCGTTTCGTCAATCTAGGATGCGAGGAAAAATTGTAGGTACTTAATTTTTTTAAGTATTAGCAGCAAACTTTGGGATGGGATGATTTTCCATTCTTCTGTTAGTGCAACTCCAAATAAGAACTTCTGTCGCCAACTTCAGTTTGTGTACAACAGCAAGAAACTGAAATGTAGCCTTCCGCCTCGCCTATGGTCTTTGGTAAGTCACATTATGTCTAATTGGCCTGCAAGGTTCAAATTTGGAGTTATAAAGCAAAAAAAACTAGATCCCCTCTGATTATTTTTTTAAAAAAATTTAACCCAACAACTATATATCTTGTGATTTTCCTTATTTTGATAGCTACATTTTACTTATATTTTTAAAAACTCAAACCAAAATTTGAAAACTAAGATCATTTGGTGTTTGGTTTTTGAAATTTATCATTGTATTTACTCAAATTCTCTACGTATGATTTTATTTTCCTTTAAGGAAATATTTGAATCCTAACCAAAATACGTGTTTAGAAACTATTTTTTTTAACTTTCAAATTTTGATTTAGTTCGTAAAGCCTTAAGTAAATCGTAGATATCAAATCAATGAAATTTTTGTGTTGAAATAGTAGTTGTAGGTTTAAATTTAAAAAATAAAAACAAATGGTTGTCAAATGAAGCCTAAAAAATGTACTTTTTAAAAACTTGTTTTTTTTTTTTTTTTTTTAATTTAATTTGTTAGGATTCAAATACTTTATTAAGGAGATAAACGAATTCCAAAAACCAAAATACGTATTTAGAAACATTAGACATCAAATCAATCAAAATTTTGTGTTGAAATAGTAGTTGTAGGTTTAAATTTCAAAAATAAAAACAAATAGTTGTCAAATGGAGTCTAAAAAATGTACTTTTCAAAAACTTGTTTTTATTCTCTTTCTTTTTTTAAAAAAATTTTGTTAGGATTCAAATACTTTATTAAGGAGATGAAACGAAACATTAGTAGAGAATTTGAATGTAAATAAGTTTAAATTTTAAAAATCAAGTAGTTATAAAAAGGGACTTTAGCATGTGTAACAAGTGATCTTAGAAATGTAATGATTAAATGTATAACTTACCAATACATTTTTTATGTCAGATAAAGGCTTCATTGGTGGCCCAAATTCATCAATCGCCTTACTCGGTTTCTCATCTCTGTTGGTGCACTTTCCAAGCGCACAGCCACATGATGAGCCACATCTGCTTCCGGATGATCGGCATTTGCACTTCATTGTCTTGCACAGTGATTTCTTGCTGCAAGAGCAACATTCTGCTTTTACTGTTCTCTTTGTCACGACGTCCCGATGTTCTTTTCCAGGTGTATCGAACCGATCCAATAGATTATTGCTCCCAATGCTGGCAGAGGTTGTGCTTGAGTCATCCTGATGACTTGAAATTTTCAAATATAGAAAAGATAATATAAAACTACATGATCATTTTAGCTTCATAGATTATTTGATATTTAGTCCGGGCCAACTTATATGCATCACGACTATCCTCACAAAACAATCGTCTGATCCTACTATATTTTCTTATCAATGTTGAACTCATATCATGTTTTATATTTGTTCACATGAAATGGGTAGGGAAGCTATAAATCTCAAGAAAAGGCAAGTCTACAAGCCAAATGCAATGACCTTTGATGCATCCTTTTGAGTATGATTGAACTTCTGGATTCGCATTTGGTTAACCAAATCACTTAAGATGACCATCTGTTCCTTTAGTTCACTCACATCTGGAATGCTTTCCAATATGTTGTCAGTTTCGGGTGATAAGTACCTGGCGAAACAGGAATTGGAAGGTGAATAAAATTCTGGAGAAGTGAAAATAGTTGAACAGTCTCAATCTCAAAACATTTCAAAACATTTACCCTGATTTATCTTGCTTCAGCACATCTGCATCTTCCTGAAGTTTTGCAATCTTCTTATCCTTCCTGACCACAGAAAATTTTGCGCAGATTGAAATTATTTTGTACTATCAGCTTTGATATAAAATAATTTCAATCAATATCAATCCTCTCATTGAGTACATTTTTAATTCTTACAGCCGGAAAGAACAATATTTTTAAAGAGAAACTTTTAGCACCGTTCTCTTGTAACTACTGTATTAACTCTGTTTGAAGTTCGAACAGCGTGAGGTGAAATCCAAGAATTTTGTCGTAAGTCACAATCAATTTAATGTTCACAATAAACGGTTGATGACAGTCGACAATTCTTTTTATTCATTTTAAAAATTAGGAAATAGGAGCCTGGCTCCACTATACTTGGGATAACTATGCACATCCCTAGATCAGGTACCAAGAGACATCGAAGGAATGGAGACACGAGAGGTGTCTACAAATTAATGTCACAGGTGAGTCTCGAATTTGGGACCTTGAGGAGAGCACACCTTCAACCACTGTGCCACCCCTTCGGGGTCAATTGTGAAATTAATGATAAATTGAACCAAGCACAAGAACCAATTCTAACAGAAGTAGAATTTTGGATTGAACAGTGAATAAAGGATAAAGACATATTTAAAGGAATGGAAGCACCAAACACTCACTCTTTTATTTGATGCTCATACTGGGAACACAACTCATGTAACCTCGCTGTGACTTCAAATTCATTGTCAACATACTGCACAAAACCTTTACAGTTAGAGAAAAAGATTCAGTCATAACTTATTTATCCAATCTCTTCATTTACATCCACAGGGATAAACATAATTCATTCAAAGCGAACTCTCTCTCTTTATTTATTTATTTTTTTAGTGGAAGAGTAGATTGTCAAAAAGCACAAAAAAGAAAAGGCTTTGGTCATTAAAAATATCTTGTTAAAAACATCTTCATGGATCACAATATAAAGACCCAAATATCAAGCTCGAATTCCACAAATTACCTGACTAGAATTAACATTTTTATGCCTGGCACCTGCATATAGATATTCCAAAAAGAAGAAAATAAGTGAATATGGTTGAGTAGAAAAACAAACATGACAAGAATATTGGCTCTTAACCTGCTCTTCTTTGTGCAGAAGTCCTTCGAGATTCCACAAGGTTTCTTATCCTTTTTGTGATTTCAAAAACTTCCTCGGTCTTTCGTTGCAGAACCTTAAGAAAGAAAATAGAAAAAACATTTAACATGAATATGTTCAATTAAAAAGATAAAAAGTTAAAGAAACAAAATCGATCAACTCAAAACGAACCATCTTTAGTCTTTGGTTACAAGTTAGGAGCTTAGTCATTTCATGCTCATTTCTTCTATTCTCTCTCTTGAGCTGACAGCACATTGAAAAGCGTTGTTCAAAATATAAATTAAATTACAAATAGTCAGTCTATGGGGAAAATAATATATGGACATCAATAGAAGAAATTCATAATAAAAATAACATAACCTGGTTGCATGTCACAATCAGTATTCTAAGATCATCAATTAAACTGCAGAAAATCAATTTGAAAGAAACGTGTACGTGTATTTTCAAACCACAGATAATATTCATGCTAAATTATTTACAGCAGCAGTCAAGACTACGAGATGAAAAGTGATATTTATATACTACGTATTTAACATACCTGAAGAACTTCCTTCTCCAATAAACCTTTACTTAGTCTGAAATGCACAGACTCCAGCTTCATCTTACATTGCAGTTGGACCTAAATGAAAAAAAAATTGTTGGCAATGGGCGTATTCGGACAGTCGCGGATATCATATATATATATATAGCAATATTTTACCTTCTGAGCCTTTAAACTCATGATCTCAAGATCTGTCTGTTTTGTTGCTCCATCACCTTTTTGCCTTCTGGTTGAAAACTGAGACTGAACATCTAGTTTCTTCTTCAATTCTGAAACCTGTGAGAGTTTAATATAGTACTAGTTAATGGCATGATAATCACATTGTAACCAAAATAAGCGCGTCTCACCTGATCTTCAAGAACATCCAACTTTTGAATATAACCTTCTCCGAGTTTTTTAGCACTTTTTTCAGCACTGGATGAAGCAATTTCTAGTCTCTCTTTTAGCTCCTTAATTTCCTTCTGCAAAATTTCAGATGCAGAAAAGTGAGAAAGCAATGGCAATGAAGTCATTGCAAAATTAAATTATAGAAATGAGCAACAACCACGTTCGTTCTCTCAAAACGAAAAATCAATTATGTTAACATATATACTCTTCTCCTATCATTCTTTTTCTTGTTTAGAAGTAAAATGAAGATCTGCTCAAAGCACTCATTAATTTAATCTCATTGAGCGAAACACCAAATTCTTTAGATCAAGTAACCAAAATTATACGTGCAAAAATAGATGAATCGAAATTTGTTGTGCTAGAGTCACAAAATCTAAGCATTATCTAATTTCAGATTAAGAACAGAAACGTTCGTAGATATCATCTCACTTTAACAGCTTCCATATAGATCAACGATAATAGTGCTACGATATTTCCTCAGCTATTAAAGTTCAAGAACCGCTGATTTTTCGCAGGAAATCATTCGCTAAAAATCAATAACAAGAGAAACTCAGCCAAATCTTTTCTTATCACAACGCACGACTCTACCAATAGAAACTCAGCCAAATCTTTTCTTATGCGATTGTTTACTCACAAATTCCTGAGCGATCAAACGAATGAACGACAATAAAAGAAGAATTAAAAACCTGAAACGCCATATTTTCACGCTCGAGCTCTTGAATTCTCTGTTCGTGAACTTTACTGTCAGTAGCCGATGCGATCGACGATGAGGAGACATCGGCTAAGCCGGTTTGCTTCGAGTGACGGCTTGACTTCCTCATTCTCCGCCGCCGGCAGCTTGTTGAAGGCAAAAGTATCGATCTGAGATTGAAAATTTACAGAGAAATGGAAAGTGAAAGCCCTAATCGGCGCTAGCTGCGGATTCAGAGTTCTCCGTTGTGAAGTGAATGTTGAATCGAGGAATTTGATTTTGATTTCATTGATCTTTGATTTTTCATTACACTTGAGATATGGTGTAATTGAATTTTTGCGAGGGAGGGAAATTGGCTCGAATTCAATTTTGGCCACGTTAGAGTTAAGTGTTTCCTTACACGCGCCACATCCAACGGATGACGAGAGATTCAAATTCACGCACGAAGAAATGTCCTTGGGGTGGAGTGTGGCCGGAGAATGGCTTTTCGGGCTCCGTCCCCCACTTAATTTAATTTTCATCCTCGAAAAAATTTCGTTTTTTTGTCGGGGATTTCTCGGCGGGGCACTCGTGGGGATCGGTTACCTGCGAGGATTTTTTCATTTTTTTGTTTTACATTTTTTGTTTTGTTTTTTTATAATACTTTTAAATAATTAAATTTTTTTATAAAATATCTATAAATTTTAACAATAATGTTGATTGTTAAAGAAAGATATTCATATGCACAGATAATTTCATCAAGAAATATATTTTTATTTGAAAATTAAATGAGTAAAGTATAAAAAAAAAAAAAAAAAGTAAACGGGACTGGGATCGGAAATCGAGGACGTTCCCTGGTCCCAATTAGCCCACAGTCACCGTCCCCGACCCCGTTTCCTGCCTAACCAGAGATTCTCCGCAGAAAAAATGGACATCCACGATTTTCTTTTTTACTTTTGGTTAAAATATGATGTGGATGTTTGTATTAAAAATTGTTTTGCTAATTTCGATTTAAAACAATTTTAACTTTTTAAAAAAATATTGAATGGTTACAATTGTTTTTTTTTTTTTTTGAAAATAAGGTAATAGAATCATTTGGAACCAAATAAAAAAATGAGGGAATTATAATCGATGGATTATTCCAATAAAAATAATTACAAATGTAGTTAAATTTTTAAATATTTGCATCTGTCAGCCATTAATATGTTTCAATATTGCATTATTAATATTCATTAATACAATAATTTTTTTTTTTTTTAAATTTGAGAAGAATATTATTTATTATTTATACATTGTTATGTATTATTAGTATATTATTATGTATTATTAAAGTTAATACCTATAGTTATGATTACTAATTTTTGTTAATATAATTATATTTGTAATTATTTTTTAAATTTAATCAATTTAGCTAAAAAATATAGGAACAACAATGTCACCTTGATATGAGATTTTATTTTCAACAGCATATTCTATCTCTTTTATTATATTTGCATCATAATTTTTAAAATAATTCATCTATAGCACATAATTTTCTATCAGTAATAGAATGAGTCTACCACTTATTGAAATCTATCAGTAATAGAACTCAACTAGTGATCAAACATAATTTTCTATCAATAATATAACTCAACAAGTGATAGAATGAGTCTATCACTCATAAAACTCATCCAGTGATAAAATTCAATTTTAATTTTCTGCTACATAAAATTCACCATTTTTTTTGTTATATATGTAAAATTTGTTTTTGATATTTTATTTTTATTCAAATGAGTGGAATAAATAGGAAATATATATGACAAAAAGGTGAAATTAATTCATATAAAATTGGGGCGAGTAATTGGACCTTGTTTTTTCCATGGCAGCGCAATTGGTATTGCTTGTCGTCGAGAAAAATCCAACGGGGGAGAAAGTGAAACGACGACGTGGACACATATTGAACCATTTTAAGCCATAACAGTGAACGTGGCCCTAAATTACATTACCAAAGCTTCATTGGTTGAACAGAACACTCAACCAAATATCCACAAGCAACCGATTTTGACTCAGTTTTTTTTTTTTATTATTATTATTTATTTATGATAGTGTAGACCAGCTTGTGTGCACCTCAACTAATGTCACGAAATATATTACTTGAGTCTTTAATATTTGGATGTTAAGAAAGTTCGTAAGAAATTAATTCTTAGATAATTGACTACATGGATTGAACATCACCTTAAACACTCTAAAACCTAAGGGTGCAAGGCAAAACCGAAAAATCGAACCGAACAGAACCAATCCAATCCAATGGATCGGATCGATTTTTTAGCACAAAGTTTGACATATCAGTTTACAATTTGAAAAAACCGAAAATATTTGATCGGTTCCGATTTTCGTTTTCAAAAACTAATAAAAACCAATCCAAACCGAAATGTATATATTGTCAATAAATCATATAAAGTCATATTTATTTTATTATTTAGAAGATTTTTTAAAGTTTTGAGATCAACCTAATGTTTTTTTTATCCTTCAAACAAACGTCAATATATTTTATAAGTAACTTCTTCAAACTTTACTTTTTTTCATATTATTTTGTCATTATCTATTTAAAATTAATTTTATGAAAGAAAATTAAATGCAAGGACCAAACTTGTTAAATAAAATTGGAGAAGTTTCTTTTAGTTAGAAATGTTGTTTTTTATATATTAAAAATATTGGACATTGGATCGGATCCAAAACCGAACTGAACCAATTGAAAACCGAACCATTGGTTCTATACTTTATTGGACATTGGATCGGATCCATTTTTAGAAAATCGAAGATATCGGTTTGGCACAAAACCAACAAAAACCGAACCGAAATCACCCCTACTAAAACCCTCTTTGACCACTTGAACCACTCTATGATGATTGACTCCGTTTTCGAATATTCGTTTCAAATTCGTCATCATATTAATCATGGGTTAAAATATTTTGTTACACTTTTTTTTATTATTATTTTTTATTCGTGTCATATAGACTGTGCAACTCGATTAATATCATAAGATATAATATTTGATTCAACAAAATTTAAATGTGAATAAAACTTATTCTCAAAAAAAGAAAAAAAAAGGTGAATAAAGCTTGTATGAAATTAATTATTATATAGTATTAATTTTTAAAAATTAAACTACACATAATTTTTTTTTTTTTTTTAAACTTCGAATTCGTGATTTTTAAATTTTATTTATTTTTTATTTTATTTTATTTATTTTTATTTTTTAATTTTGACCTTCAGTACAAAAATATAATAGTGAATAATTTAAATGATAAACATCAATCACCGTTAGCTTAAGTCCATTTTTTACTTTTAGTAATATTATTTAAAAGTTTAATCTTGCTCTAGATTTTTAGTAATTAACAAAATTCACTAGTTTTATAATTATGAGAAGTTCTCTTATTCTCAAATTTTTTAAAATGAAACCACACACTATCTAATGTGATATTGAATTGATAAGTGGGAGAAAGATTGAGTATGGTACCGAGCTAAAATGCTTTTGATTTTGTCGAGAAGTCCAATTTTCGATCGTCATTTTTTCCCTCCGCAATTGCACACAACTCTAAGGATGTGTTTGGATCCCTTTTATGTAAACAGTCGAGTTGGTTATAATAACTTAACTGATGTTTGTCTCACCATTTATTATAAATAGTGGTTACCTAAACTTGCGTGCCCGTTTATCTAAACCTTACACATATTACTTTTTGTTACATAGATAACCCGTCAAACCTTGTTTATTTTTATTATAATAACTTATCTCTCAAACACCATTTATAATAACCATCCGTTTATCATAACCAAATCGGTGCCCCAAACACACCCTAAAAGATTCTCTTGCATGATATTTTAATTTCATTATAAGTAAGCTTCCCACGAGAAATAGATTCGTGTGAATTTTGTTAGTACTTTGATATTAAATAGATTTATAAAGCAATATGGTAGCGAATAAAGTAATTCATATATCTTATAAAAATGTTAAAAACTTTCAATCTTTCCAACATGGATATCTCCAACAATATTCATTACTCTCATACATATTATAAAGTAGCAGTAGTCCAATTACATCTCATATCAAATAGTAACCAGTTAATTACAGATTCGAGTCTTAAAATGTTATTAAATTCGTGAAAATCTCTAATAAACCTTACCATTGTTGAACTAAATAAATGTGGATATATTACAAAAAGTGGTTGGTGATTTTAGACATTTTTTTTAGTACTACAAAAACCAAAATGAGAGATTTTTTTTAGTTCAAATTAGGAGAAGTGATTGCAAACTTCTATATAAAACATATTATTACTCACAAATAAATAAGAGTAACAAATCGATTTTCAAGATTGAAGTTATAATAGTAGTGTTTAATACCATCAAGCAACAAAATCAACACACCACCAACTATTTCAAACAAAATGAGATATCGAAACTCATGAATTTTAATCTTGAATTTATAAGTGACACTTCTCACCTATTGGTTTTCTTTTTGTTGCCCAATGTTAAAATATGGAAATTTACCCTAGCGCAATTTCTAAAACAATTCATTTTATCAGTAATAGAATGAATCTATCACTGATTGAATTGTATCAGTGATAGAGCTATATTACTCATTGAATACAATTCAATTTGAATTTATAAATAAATTAATTTTAATTTCGTGCGCTATAAATAAAAATATTTTATCATTTTTTATTATACACCCAAAATAACCTAGGCAAAAGGTGGGCGTGGGAAAACGGGCACACCACGAACCTTAAAAGACCAACCATTCAACCAAGCTCTAGGCGCCACATAATTTTACACAGTAGAAATAATGTAATTTGGGAGAATAGCCAAATCCAACGGCGCTGCATTTTGATTGGTCCACGCTGGCACGGACCCCACCGCCGACGGTACATTTTAGCAGAAATTTCTTCCATTTCGTTCTTCTTCTTCTCGCTTCAACGCTGGTAATGCTAAGTTTCCATTTAGAGCAAGTCCGAGAGAATCGTTTTTTCTTTTGTTCTTCTCATCGAGGTAATAGTTTATTACAGAATTTCTTCAATTTCTGTCTGTTTGTTTCTTGGCAAAGTTGAAATTGATATCCGGTTATGTTTGATGTATTATTGCCTGTGTGATTTTTGGGTTTGATTGAGCACCTGTTAGCTACGAATACTGTGTACAAGATTATTGAGTGCTTTCATTGCGGAAATTGGGGATATTGTACGGATAATCCAGCGAAAGATTAGGAAATTTGAAAATATTAGGGTTTCGTTCTTTCTTTATTTGTTTGAATTTAATATAATGCATGAGTGATGTAAGGATGTAAATAAAATATTCTGTTGAATGTGAAACTTTTGATCCTGGAGTTGATTATCATTATTTTCCTGACAGTGTGATGTTTACTGTTTTATTAAGCAATTAGTGCAACTACGCTATTTGTTATTGTTATTGTGATTTTTTTTTGTCTGAATTGAACCTCAATTGGGATGAGCGATTTGAACTCGTAACCACTTGCTTACTCGGCTACATATGATGCCATTAGAATTCTCCTATGTGAGTTTGAGTTAGTTGCTTTCAGCGAGTTTGAGTTAGTTGCTTTCAGCTATGTCGTTAATTTGAGCTTCTTTATCATGTATACATTCCAATAAGTAGACCTTATCCATGGTGACCACCTACCAAAAAATTAATTTTCTACGATTTTCCTTTACATATAAATGTTGTAGGGTTAAGTGGTATATCCCATGAGAATAGTCAAGTTGTGCGTAAGCTGGCTCGGGCACTCACGGATATAAAAAAAAAAGTAAATTTTATCTTCCCAACATCCACGATGCATTCTACATTGTCGAAAGTTGATTGTCCTCCTCGCTTTGTCTTGTCGGTTTCGTTTGTTAGTTGATTTTTTTCTTCATGTGCTGGTTGTGTATTAAAATTACCTATTGTTTGTGACAGGTACTATACATTCTATTATAAATTTGCTGAGCTCTGAAGCAAGAAATCTCACTACATAATTGGACCTCTTTTTCGGTGCTCGGTGTACAAACTAACTTAATCTGTATTGCGACACTGTCCTTGCACATTGCTGTTTTATGCTCAACCCAACAATGGTTCATCCTAGTTCTTCCCAATTTTCTCATAAACTGGGGATTCAAAGTGTTCATGTACACAATAAGTTACATATTGTATGTTGTTTACGAACTACTTTTGGTTGATTCTCAGTACATTCATTAAAGGCTGGCAAAACTATAGTTTTTGTTTATTGGTTTCAACTTGCATTGCAGAGTGGCAAGGGAAAGACCCGACTACATCTTTTTACTATCGTTCCTTCATCACACGGTCTGGTATGGCTGAAATGCAATTGAATTTGACATATGCTTTTTAGTCGCTGTATCTTTCTGTCTAGTTAAAGATTTACATGTGGAAGAGTTGTTTTCTTAAAAAAAAAAAGAAAAGAGAGAAGATAATTGTTGTTCTCTTGTTGTATGTGGAAGCTCATAAATTACTCTGCATCTTTCTGTATTGTATGGATGTTTGAAGCTATGGATAACTTTCTTGTTTAATTCTCAGAGGCTTGATTCTGGAAGTCTTCAGCTCTTACACAGCGCAAGTCGCCCTCCAATATATCACGTGTCTTCCAGAACAAATATTTTTGTGTGTAGATCTGTTCTGGAATCAAGTGGTGGAGTAGGGTCTGCTGTTCTTAAGTCTGCAGCTGTGGTTTTGACAAGGTACTTTTATGATAAACCAAGCTTCATTGAGAAAAATGAAAGAAAAAAAAAGAAGTAAAAAAACCAGGTCTGAATAACGAGTCCTAATACTACTTAAGAAACGGACTCCAAAGAGACTAACACCCACAACGAGGTAATGAACAATATTCCAAATCTCATCCATAGATCACTCCATACCCCTAAAAATCCTACTATCCCTATCTAGCCGAATCCCCCTTTTGCTAATAATCTGGTTTGAAAGTTATCCCACGTTGTAGAATTTTTTAAGAACTAATAATATCTTCATAAAATTGTAGTCAATCTTATGCTAACCTTGATAGGCTAGTAGACCTTGCTGCATTCTGCTTTCGTTGTATTAATGGTGCAAATCATTCAGGTTCTTAAATTTGTATATTAAATTATTCTTTAACCTCAACCACCATAGCTTGGGTCGCTTGACCTAATGGTCAAGAAGGGCCTTGTCAATAATAAAGGACCGTAGAAGGAGGCGTTCAAGTCTTGATGGCCACCTACTTGAGATTTAATATCCTACAAATTACCTCGACAACCAAATGTAGTAGGGTCTAGCAATCGTCCAATGAGATCAGTGTTTTAAAAGGCGCGCTTGGGCGCAATTCCTACCTCTAACGCCTCGCGAGGCGCGTATAATAAGGCGCGCGCTTTTTGGCGCCTTATGTGAAGCCCCAGGCGCCAAAAAGGCGCGTGAGGTTATTGCGCCTTAGTGCGCCTTGTGCTTTTTAAAACACCGCATGAGATAAGTTGAGGTGCGTGCAAGTTGCACGGACACTCAAGGCTATAAAAAATATTTAACCTAACCTCACTTTGGATAGAATAGTGGCTATTAGCTTGGTTGTTGAACTTGTGATGATCGAAATACTTTAATCTTGTCGTTTCCTTCTGTCCATTATGTTTCTTTTGTGCTTATCAATTACTGATTCTATTTGTGGGATTTTCTTCCAGATCTTATGATGCTTTACGTGGCAGTCCTCTGTTACTTAAATTAATTCCAGCAGCTTGTGTCATTGCTTTTGCTGCTTGGGGCGTTGGACCTCTTATGCGTTTGGGGAGGATTCTATTTCTTCATGTATTGATCCTAATATGTAATTTTATTTTAATGAGCTAGTGAATCAAACACATCATAAGCTGATTACTCTTGGAAATTTTGTTGCAGGAGCCAGATGGCAATTGGAAGAAAAGCAGTACATACTATGTTACGACTTCGTACGTTCAACCTTTACTGCTGTGGACTGGAGCTACATTGATCTGCAGGTGGGCTTTTGTTTGCAGTCTGCATTATTAGGCCATCTGATCGTTTTCTAATGATGATATTGATACTAACTATATTAAACTTCAGGGCCTTGGATCCAGTAGTTTTACCGTCGGTAGCCAGTCAGGCTGTCAAACAACGACTTCTCAATTTTGTCGGATCGTTGTCTACTGTTCTGGCATTTGCCTATTGTATATCAAGGTGCTTAGTTCTGTGGCTTCAGATTTGCCTTTCAGATTTTTGAATGAGCAATGTTGAGTTACAAATAAAATGTATTTGCTAAGCTATTGGGTGGCTGATATTTTAAAATTTAAATTTATTCTTCAGAACTCTTTGAGACATGCTTCATTGAGTGTTTTGAGATAAAATATGCATTCTTTTTTGGATAACCTTCTGTAATGGATAATCTACCACCCTCGTTAACAGCTTGTGTGTGATTGGATCATATTATGGCTTTTAATTTAACAGGCCTTAACCTTGATGCAGCTTGATTCAACAAGTACACAAATTCGCCAGTGAATCAAACGACTCAAATGATGCAAGAAATGTACGATAGTTTTCAAATTTCATCTTCTCATCTTTTCTTTTGTCATTGCATTTTTAACCATTGCTTAATTTAAATTAGTTGATGCTTGCTTGCTGTTAATCATTTCAAGTTAGAATGAGAGAGGAAATTATGAATATTGGATAGTCTTTAAAACAATTCTGGTAGGTAGCTAATTAGTTTTTCTTGTTAGGATATTTTGAATGGATAACTTAGCAGTAGAGGTCTAATCCATAGATAAACCCTGTAAACTAAACTAAATAAAATAAATAAATAATGAAGTTAGCTCATAAATGCATACATTACTTGGATATCTTGCGTTAATCTTGTAAAACCCTTTCCTCATTTTCTGCTCGCATTTTTGATAGATGGGCTTTGATTTTGCCGGGAAAGCTGTTTACACTGCAGTCTGGATTGCTGCTCTTTCACTGTTCATGGAGTTGCTAGGGTTTTCTACCCAGAAGTGGCTCACAGCTGGGGGTCTTGGAACTGTATTGCTTACCCTTGCTGGTCGTGAGGTGAACCTTCACTCTTTTAAACATTGCCGTTTTAAACACTACAATTGTTGATCTTAGATCCGTAAGTGGCAGCCTCGTTGTTAGAGCCTTGAAGTCTCCAATGTATAGTCCTTGATTCGAAACTCATGAGCGACCTAATTGTAAAACTCTTTGTTGTCTTTGGAGTCCGAGCCTTGGGAGAGGCGTGGTGCCCTCAGGTATATGTAGTTCTAGTGGGGCAAAGCTCCGATTCCCAGCTATAAAAACAATATGGATCTTATATATTATTCGTTAAGTAAAACGTGTCATCACAATTCACTGAGGTTGCACTCTATTTTTTTCATTTACTGGACGATCTTTTACCAGAGAAGTTTACTCCATAATTTTGATGTATGCAGATATTTACCAACTTTCTTTCAAGTGTAATGATTCATGCAACACGACCATTTGTGCTAAATGAATGGATTCAAACAAAGATTGATGGATATGAAGTTTCTGGAACGGTTGAGGTTTGTGTCTTTTTAACATCACCATCGCCTTATTGAATACAATTTTGTTTTATAATTTCTCTTCGAGTTTTGGTTGATTATCCTTTCTGATATGCATTTTCCATATGTAAGCACGTCGGTTGGTGGTCGCCAACCATTATCCGAGGCGATGATCGTGAAGCAGTCCATATTCCAAATCACAAATTCACTGTTAGTATTGTGAGAAATCTTACCCAGAAGACTCATTGGCGTATCAAGACTCATCTAGCCATCAGCCACTTGGATGTTAATAAGATTAATGTGAGAATGAATATTAATTTGTCTTTCACACCTGTCTTCCTTAGGTTCTTTTTATTCTCTGTCATTTGATAAGAACTTGGTTTCATTGTCCAGTATATTGTAGCTGATATGCGGAAAGTTTTGTCCAAGAATCCTCAAGTTGAACAGCAAAGGTTACATCGTCGAATTTTTCTGGATAACGTCAATCCCGAAAACCAGGCTCTTATGGTATGTATAATGTGGCTCTTTATCTTCCTCCTGTTTCATACTTATTTTATATTGCAGATTACTTTAGAGAAGATATTTTCTTTTATTCATGCTGTAATTGGTTAGCATATTGCTAGATCAAAGACCAAGTACTATCAGTGTTTTAAAAAGCGCAAGGCGCACTAAGGCGCAAAGACCCTCTTGAGCCTGAGGCGCAAGGCGCACCTTAAGGC
>JBBMKA010000015.1:8950896-9012356 GCA_037833695.1 Sechiopsis laciniata
TATTATAAAGTCTACTCTAAAAATAGTAAAATGTAAAATAACTATAATTGAGAATACACGGGATGCAACTGAATGAACTTAGTCTTCCAATTTGATTTTCTACACTTACTAAACCTAGGAAATTATCTAGAGCTTCAATAGGCCGAGCATAATGCTGATCCACAACATTCCTTTAACTAAAATCCAGAAGTGGTAATAATGTTGACAAACTTTTTAGAGATTTCAACTGGAGCACACTGATGGTCTTCAAAGGGAGGCAATGGAGAGGAAAAAACCATTTAAACTAAATTAGAAGGAGAAATAAACTCCTCATGAGTATGGAAGATAGCTTCATCCAAATGATCGGCCGACGAGTCAATACTGCTAACACTAAATAATTTTGTATTCGAACTCATGCTTTCTTATTAAATCTTCCATAAATTTTACATATAAATACAAAATGATGAAACTCAATGTAAAAACTTCTACGTAAGAATCTCAACTACTTAAGCTAAAGATAGATAAATGAACTATATTTACAAAATATAAAATTACCCTAACTTTCGAAACCTTTCAAGTGGTTAGCGAAACGATGCAAGCAATGTTGATGGAGGCACTTGAGGGCAACGCCCACCAAGGATACAGATGAATATTGAAAAGGGAAAGAAGAGACAACAAAAGGGAGAGGAGGGAAATAAGGGAAACTATGCAACTAGGAGAGAGAATGAGGGAGTTTGAGGAAGTTTATTTAGGGTTAGGATTTCTTACAAATTTTGTTTTGCAGGATCTTAATAAGCATTTGTACGATATTGGGTTTTTATTTTTTATTACGATTAAATAGGCACATATTACTATGTGAGTTAAATTCAAAGGCTGAACGAATTCTCATTTACATTTTCATTTTAATTATGTTTCATATTTGGTAAAAATTAAAATATTTTGAATTTGATCTTCAAATATTATAAATAAATAAATAGCATGTCCCCAACGTGTATGTAACCTATATTTTCAACAATTGGTGTGTCTACATGTTTGTATCGTGCCACACCTGTGTTCGTATTTGTGCATCTTAGGCGCCCATTGATCAAGATTGAAACATGAATGTTTACTTTCTTTGGGATTTTAGATTTCCAAATAGTTGTGAATAACGCCGTCCATATTGGTGGAAGATGCTAAAAAAACATTGCGTCATTTACTTATTCATTGTTGGGGAGCTAATTCTTGATCTTTAATATCATGTGGGTGTTTTTTAGCACTTCGAGAATGGTCTTTAAGGGCTGGTTAGTCTTTCTTTGTCATTATGGTCTAATGCAATGAAAACACTTTTTATCTAAAATTTGTTTTAAAGGAATTAAAGGTTTTTTTTTTTTTTTCATAATAAGTTTGTTGGTTGATATAATTAAATTTATCCCAAGTTATCAGTTTAAGCTTTTGGGTCGATTGGTGATCTAACATGATTCAATATGGTATCACAGCAGGATACCCTAGTTTAAACCCCTACCAAGTCATTTCATCCTCAATTAAAATTGATTTCCATTTGATAAGTATTTCGAAAATTTCCAAACCCACAAGTGAAGAGTGTTGGTTTATATAAATAAATTTACTCCAAACCATCAACTTAAACTTTTGGGCTGATTGGTGATTTAACACCATTCAACAAAGCTACTTCCATGGCGTAATTGTTTTGGGTCTATTCATCTGACAGCTTCTTCCTAGTGCTCTCTTTCCAGACACTTTGTTGATTATTCAATTCAATTGGAAGATGTTCATATTTCCTTTGTAATTATTATTTATTATTATTATTATTTTGTATTTCTGCTGTTTTGTTATTTTCTTTTTGGCTTCCTGTACTTTTGACTTAACATTAGTCTTTTTCATTATTTCAATCAAAAGTGAGGTTTCCTTTTCAAGAAAAAGATAAGAGGCGGCCACAGCAAATAATGCTCTTCTACATGTAAAAACGCTATTTTTCTCATCATGTGTGGTGATGCTATAAAAAAGATGGCGAAAGTAATACAAGAAAAATAACAAACCTTCAACTCTGGGGTTCCACCCTTGTGTCTTGTGTATCGGAAGTACATGTTACAGGGCATAAACACTCTTTCAAGCAAAGCTCCGGTTCGCTTTACTTTAGGAGAACTTCTTAGAATTTTTGGAAGCCACTGCAATCCAGCCCCTGGATCAACATCAGTTGGAGCAACATGAGCCTGAACATGCTCCAACATAACCGACAACTCCATCCGTTTCCATGTCATTTCAGGCTCACACTCTGAAATTTTCACATTTTCAGTGCCAAGAGCTTGTTCTATCATGTCATGACCAACTTGGAGAACTGAATGGAATGATCGTGCTAAGACACGGCCACTAGCAGCAGCAAGCAAAAACCTACCCTGTTTCAGAAACAGAAATAGAAACAATATGAATAATCATTAAAAATATCTTGTCATGTGAGGGAGACAACCAAATATAACAAACTGATAACAATTTATTATTTTTTTTACATATGGGAAGCAATATTTTTCATTGATGTGATGAATTATTTTTTGATATGCGTGAGTATCCGGACCAGCTCCGTGTGACCCTACAACATTTGATTGTCAAGAAAATCCACAAGAAATCAATTCTTAAGTAGGTGGTCTAATGTAATGAAATAAGAAAAAGGGGATAGAACATCCCCATTTAATGCAATCCCAATGAAACTTGAAAGTCAATCCAGATAATATGAGAGTAGGTGAGGAATGAAGTGGATGCAATATTTTGGTAGTGAATTAGTGCTTGAGAGTGATCCTAATCTTGATATCACTCTCAAGCCTAATTCACCATCATAATGTTGCCTCCCCCTTCACACCCTCTCTCTATTTATAACTAAAAAATCTAACAAATTCTCGAACACTAATATACCCCTTAATAGCAATTTTAATCAAGAATTGCCCATAGAAGAAACATTAATCAGTAAAGACTGGAGAGAAAAAGAACAATCTTATTTAGGTGTGATATTAGTTACATGTTTCAACAATTACATGCGATTAAACATACAGAAAAGGTAAAATTTAAAATTCTTCATGAATTTTATCCTAAGAATAAAGTTAGATAGCTTGTGGGTACTCGTTTATCTTACATTAGCTTCTTCTGAGTGAAGATTGAATTGTGGCCCTATGACATTCACCATGAAGAGCCGAGTCCCTTCATCCTCTTTGTCATCTAACTTTTCATTTTTCCCTGAAAAAAAAAAAGAAAGAAAGAAGAGAAGTGTCAACTCTTAAAGCCCAAAAAACATTTGTCAACTAATAAGTTAAATCAACTTTTTTTTACAATATGACCCTACATATCCCAGACAGATGCTTCTGTTATAGCAAGATTCATCATCAAAAGTAGATACTCTAATGTCAATATTTTATTATAAGAACAATAATGTCACTATTTCTGCTATGAATCAATGCTCTAGATGTACCACGTGCAGGAGATGATAAGTTCTCCCCTTTATTTGTTTATCTGTAAAGGATAAGCTTTCTGTTTTAATGCAATGTGATGTACCTGGTTGTAATTCCAAAGCCTCTGGCTGTGATGTAGAAGAAGCAACTGTACCATCATTGTTAGGGGGCTTAGAATCTTCACACTCTTGAGCTTTATTATGCGGTTGGTTCTCCTCAAGCAGTTTCCTCTGTGCTTGTTGTCTTGAAGGGGAGGGCTTTGAAGGTTGAAATGCCTTGGATAGACCACCAACAAAAGACCAAACAGCATCTCTGTTATCAATTGTCCATAAAAGTTTGAGTCCATAAACAAAAATACCTTGGCAATTATCAGCTACGACTACATTGTATCCATCATCATCACTTGGATCAGATCGTGTATGCTCATCACTTTCACTCTCATTTTCAAACTCAGACCTTACATACGTCATCTCAAGGTTTTTTCTACCAGCTTCTTGCCAAGCTAATAACCTAGCAGGGTCAGCCTTTGGAGTCTGCCTCCTAATTGTGAAATAATCAGATGACAAAAGAAATCCATCATCACGATGTTTTTCACTTGAGCTGCTTGCCCTATTGCCTTTCTCCACAGGGACTTTATCCATGAAAGCAAGTTGTGAATTTTTTCTAGTTTTTTGAACTGCTTTTGCAACACTGCTGCAATTTTCTTTATTTATAAAAGCTTTTGGCATATGAAGATCAAGCCCTTGATAGACAAGATCAAGGGCATCTCGCTTGCATTCAAATGTATACTTCTGCTTACCTCGACTGTAACCAAGTTCATATTTCAGTTTTGCCATACTAAAAGTCAGTCCTTTGGCTGGATCATCATCATCTAATGGTACATGTCTTATCTCAGGAGTAGTGGTATCAATTCTGAGCATAAACTCGGTCATTACTTTATCCAAGGACAAATTACCAGATCTTACAATCCTGGGAACACCAAATCGAGCCCACCTAGAGAAGGTACGAAGTTTGTGAGGAGGTAGGTAATTCAAATTCCAGAACTTAATGATCCAAGCAAGATCATGAGCTCCAAAATTCAGTCTTGTAGAACACTCCATAGTTTTCTCAATATTATCAAACCGTTTTTCACCCAAAGGAAGAGGAGGCCTAAGAGAGAAATTCCACCGAAGTGACAGAGATGTGGATCTAAATGGATCATAGACTTTTTCACGAGCTTTTCCTTCAACAGGAAATGCATGTAGATAATGGTTCAATGGATTTTCAGAATGACATTCCCAGTCCATGTTTACTTCAAGAGTGAAAACTGGTGTTTCAAGTAATGGACCAAATATCCCTTGAGGAAGTTTTAGACCACGAGCGTTAGCCATACTCTCCAAACTGCTGGTTAAAATCTTAAAATCCTGGGCAGAAATAAAGATGCGACCATCTGACTGTTGGATCTCCATTTGACTAGATAATATTTGAAGTTTATCAAGCTTTTCATAAGGATCGGTAGTTGCAAGAATACTCCACCGTGTCTCCGAAAAACACAAAGTGATATTCCCATGAATGTAGTACCTCATATCATCCCACCATGGCAAGCTCTTCTCTTTTTTTGGAGGCTGAATAAGTGGACCAGGATTCCTGACACTAAGATTAGCCCTCCGTAAGGCCACTGTGAAAGCATAACTGACATCAGCAAAAGCTGGTTCATATCCCACTCCAAAAGATAGCTCTGCTTTTTCAAAATGAATGGGCAAGCTTGAATATGTTTTCATTGCAGGAGTTGTACCACTAGCAGAGCGTAGCATTTGCACTTTTCTCCATTTTCCAACGTACACATCTTGGTATATTTGAGGTTGAAAACTCGTAGCCTAGTTAAAATGTGAAAATATAGTCACAATAACATGAATAAATTCACGAATCTTGAATGCAACGTGGCATATGGCTGCTACACGTAGAATACTACAAGGTTGAGCGACTGGAAAAGATAAGCAGTACACAAATGTAGGACAGAGATCCTGATAGGCCTTAAAGTATGTATACAGTAGACGTAAGAATAATAAAAGTAGTTAGAAGTTAGTTACATAATTGTTTACTATTCGATTAAGTCAGTAGTAGTTGAAGTTTAAAAATAGCTACGGGGGTATCTAGCCTAAGCATGAATTATTTCTGAGTTGTGCTTGACTAAGGGAAACGTGTGATTAATATCAATAAGAGGTTCTTCATTAGGTTTTACCTATCAGATTCTTGGGGTTCGGTATTCGTGACAACATTGGAAGTCGAAATACCCTGTGAGGTTCCTGTAGTACATAGTTTTCTCTTCCTGGGATAACCATAAAAAATAAATAAACCAACCCATTCAAAGGGATAGGGTCCAAAAAGAAAACAGGGTTTTAGCTAAAGCTATTTTGTTTGCAAATATTCAAGAACACTCTAGTTCTAACCAATCATTCTTCCTCAAATTTTTTTCTCCTTATATTTTTTGTTGTTTTCAAATATAGTGATAGGGTTGGGTCTTAGTAGAAATAGGAATAATATAAGGGTATGTTAGCAATTACTTGGGAAGTAAGTTAGGGTATTTTATTATAAATAGCGAGGGTGAGGGTAGGATTTAGGCATCCAATTATTGAGTGATTATCTTGTAGGGTTCATAGAGAGTATTAAAGAGTATTCTCTTGAGAGGAGAGGTTCCAAGACCTATCAAATCTTGGTTTATCTTATATTCTTTTACTTTTTTTTATAATCTAGATTCTGGATCATATCATATGGCTGGGAAGAGTTTTTTTTTTCTTCTTTTGGGGTGAGAAATACATTTCCCACAAAATCAAGAGAATACTAATTTAGGGCTTTCCTCATCCCCACCCCACCTTTCCTGCCCTTGTTAAGAATTACTACTCTCTTAATCTCTCTAAATGCAGCAGCCTAAAAAAATAATTTCATGGTTAAGAGAAATTGAGGAAACATCCAACAAAGGCAGTGCGAGGAAATGCCCAATTGACATACATTAAAAAAGATTATTTAAATTTTATTTTACAAAATTATTGTGGTCTGTAATCTTTCATATATATATATATGTTTTAGTCGGGAAACTGAGTATCAAAATTTTAGCCCCTAAAATTATTTGTTTTTGCTGTTAATTTTGTGTGAATCATTCAACAAAGATACCAATCCTTTTGAAACTTGACATCTAACCCACTCCATATAGCTTCAAATACTTGTCCAACAAACACCACTTTTTTTGTAAATGAATGAAAACCAAGCATATAAGTGTCTTCACCCCTTCTCCACAATAAATTTTCATTTTTTTTAATTGCAAGAATGGAAAAACTTTATACACATTGGTTAAATCCAATAGAAGGAATACAAAAGTAAGGGAACGTACTTGTTAAACTCCAAAACTCTCGCATGTCTATGATGAATAAAAATACCACACCCTACTGCCCTCCCTCTCACACATAATAAGCAGGTCATAAGAGCATATCAATTGGTTAAAGTACGACAGTAAGCAAATTACCTGTTGGGCCATCACGAGGCAACCTTCACATTTACCAGAAGTTGCTGAAAGTAGAGGAAATGTGTAATCTCTTAGCAAAACTGTGAGGGTGCCTGTTTCCAAGAGTATATTTCGCCCATAAAGCCGTGAGAATGGTATGTTTTCTTGCAGACAAATAGGATCAAGCTTCCTTAGAATGTCCATCATTCCAGCATCCCCACCATCAATTTTTATCAAGGTAACAACTAAATCTGTAGCAGTAATGGACATAAGAGAAGTTCTGGCAGTGCTAGGTTTAAAACCAGACTGGAACCCTTCACTACATGCACCTGAACCTTCTGATGGCAATAAATTCTGACAGGCACGATAATAAGATTGAAATGACAGTCTATGCATCTCATCTTGCATTTTAAGCTCATCTGATGGATTTTGTAGATCAACCTCAATGCCATTATAGCATGTATTTCTTTCTTGAGTAGAATCAATTGTTTCACCAGTTTTTTTAGCATGGCTTAATTTTAAATCGTCAAGAAATTTTAACCTAACAGCTAATTCGGAAGCCTCATTTCTCATTAGCTTATAGTGTTCATCAAGCCATCCTTGCAATGGCTCTTCCTCAATATCAGCAGTTAACTTGCGTATGCGAAACTTCAAACTCCCAACTTTGGTTGAAGTAGCTTTTTTAGCTTTTGAACTTTCTTTTTTCATTGGAAAAATAAGAGATGTTTTGGCAGCAGTAATAAGCTTCAAAGCCCTCAGCATATCCTCAACTGAATCATCAATGGCACGTAACTGTAACCGGTATGGCAAGCAAATATGTATGTCTAAACCATGAATAACCCAGTCCCAAGTGGTAACCGGCACTTTTGTATCACACGTACCAGTAGAAACATTAGGAAAATGTGAAATCTGCATTCTGCTACTTTTGAGAACTCTGGAGCCATTGAAACTAAGTAAAAGTCCTTCCAGAACTACTCCGATACGTGCATTTTCAGAAAAAATTGACTGAACCTGAACAACTGCATCAACTCCATCTCCAACCTGAGCATAAACTCTCAACATTTCCACATCAATAGCAAATATTGATTCCTTTTTCTTGTGTTTCTCAGGCTTCCCTAATTCAGAGATGGTTTCAATCCTTTGTTCTGAATCCCTTGAGTTGGAAGCATCTTCAGTATATATGTAATTATCTCCCTGAACCTTTTTGTTATGCACAATTAATTTCAGTCGTAGTCCAAGTTCAACAAGAGATAGGTGTACATCAGGCTCCCACCTAACTGAAATATCGGTAGCACTAAAAAGCGAGCGCACAGAAATTTCTTTGAGATTCCCAGGACGCCGAACAAACTTAGCACTTTGCATGTCAAAAAATGTCAGCTTTGAATCTTTCCCATGTTCTTCCAAATGCTCCCGGTATATTGACCTAGCTTTCTCAACTTCAATCTGTGTGAATTGTTTCTCTTTGTTCACACATAAACTGAGATGAAAAATATCAAGAGCTATGGAATAATTCAACCGTTTGCATTCATCAGACACTGTAGACATTACATTTGCACAACGAGGTGTGCCATTAGCATTTACGCTTATAACAGCTTGACCGCCTTGTAATCCATAATTGACACGTTTAGGATCTGCAACAATTGTGTTCTCTAACCCAATATCCCCACAAAAGGTTGTGGAACATCTTTCAAGATTGAGTTTCAGAAGTTTTGTCCCCTTCCCTGATGATTTAGTTGAACGGTCTCCCCGACTCTGCGTGGTTTTCTTCCGAGAACCAGAGAATTGTTTTAGAAGTGATTGCAAAATCATAGCAGTTGAAACAAGTGATTCAATACGCTTCAACGTAAAATAGACACTCATACCAGTCACGTCAACAGACAAAACCAGACTGCTTCTAAGACCCTCTTCTTCAGACGGTTCGATGTCCTTTTGCCCCCAATCCAAACCTATCTTAGCTATGTGTATCAAAGAACCTGAATTTGATTCCACAGAAAAAAAGCTTTCCTTCAAGCACTCTTGGTATTCATCGGCCAGGTGCAAATTTAGTTCACCAAGCTCCATATGTACTGCAGTTCCAATATTTGATATATTATTTGCAAACACGTGTGAAGATTGTGAACAGCCCTGCGACAACATGAACAAATGAACATGGCATATGCTCGCAGTGCTTAACTGATGATTAAATAATATAAGATATGCGTAAAAGAAACAAAATACTCGAAAGAGATGGAGAATTGAGAGAAAAAAAAACATGTAATTAACTGAAATATACTTTGATTTTAGATTGGAGAGATAACTTAAGGACAGAAGTAAACCAGACATGTTTAAAGTTTCACTTGGCATAATTTTTCTAAGACTTCCAGTGCATTAATCTAGAGCATTGGCGTTTCAAAAAAAAAATCTAGAGCATTGGACAAATTTCGTGATTAGCACATCTGCAACAACAGTTGAGAAATGTTTATATGAGGTCCAAGCTTAACAAAGATCCAAAAAAAAAAAGTGAAATGTGAAAATTTACACATTCACATACAGAAGAAAATAGGTGCAAGTAATGTTGTTGAAAATCCCCAATTTTGTAGCCATATAATATACAGCCCATTGAAATACGAGAATGTGGTTTAAGCAACTCATAATTCACTCGCTTTAAGCAACCAGTAGTTCCTCCACCTAAGAGATGAACTTTCCAGTTGCGATGGATATAAGTATTAGTGGCCACATCAACCAAGCTTAAATACTCATAGCATGTAGAATTTTATTGGAACTACTCATCTATATGATCAACCCTCAATTAAAGATAACAATGAAGCTACAATTGCTTACAAATGAACAAAAAGAGAGAAGATTGCAGACAACAATGAAGCTACACAATTGCTTACAAATGACACAATGAACCTATAAAGGACAGTCATTCCTTCAGAATAAATACCTCAACCTTTCACCTGTACAGAATTATCAAGTTCAAGAGCACAGAATAGGCTCCCTGATAATTTCAAGATAGGTATAAGCAGATTACTTACATGATACAATGGTGAACCACTCATACTATAAAGAACAATAGTCATCTCCGGGGCAGAGACCGTACATGTCCACATGATGGCTTTGAACTTGGAAGATTGTGGCTTTTCAGGTGGTGTTTCCTTCCTCAGAACCATCTTTTTATTTTTGGAGGAATGGAGGGACAGCCATGGCTGCAGTCTACTCATTATTATGTTGCACCGAGTACCTCCCAACTTTAAGTCCACTTCAGCCCTAATAGGTGATGCCGACTGAAATACAAGAGAATCATGTGGAAGAAAAAAAAAAGGTTAAACCAAAATGACTCTTAATGATGGGTATCATCAATTTAAAAGTTCAGGCTACCTAGCTACTACAAATTATGGGCAGAACAACAAAGAACAAACAACTCCAGCGTAGCAACACCACATCAATTTTGTAATATAACTAAAGAAACTATGTCTGCAAAAAACACGGCTGCATTGATTTCCCAGGCTAAGCTGTAGCAGCTCAAGCAAGTCGGAACACAAAGATTGGAGGCCTTCTTTTTTATTCCCCCTTAGGCTCAGGAACATTGTGTCCCAATGACCCTTTAGGCTGGGTGTCTTTCTTTGCCTTGCTAATACGTAGTGTCATTCCCTATGGTGTCATGTTGTTTTTGACGAGCTCGTGGGTGATGGATCATTTTTAGGCTAAAAAAACTTATAGAAACTACATTTGGTTAAGATCTGCTTCCAATTTCTAACTTCACTGTTCACAATTATCATCTCAGGTTTCAATATGGCCACTAGGGAAGTCAAAACTTCGATCAATCATTAATAGGCTTTTCCAAGGAAGGAAGCTTCCTTCTCACATTCTCCCACCATCTATTTGTATTCTTTGTTTTGGTGAATCTGAAAATTTAAATCACCTGTTCTTTGAGCACCTATGCTCGAATATGTAGGTTCAAACTTGTTCAAGCTTCAGAGAGTTTTCTAAAATTCTTTAAAGGTTATTGTGGAGGCTACTCTGATTGGTACTCATTTGGCGTCTAGAGCTCATCTTCTTTGGGTAAATGAAACCAAAGGTAGTCAAAGGCATTCTTTAAGATCTCTGGTTTGAGAGTAATCAACGGATTTTCCAGAACAAGCTTCACTTTGGGGATGATTTTATTTCTGCAAAACTATTAATCTTTTCTTGGTGCTCCTTATCTAAAGAGTTTGTAGACTTTTCAATTCAGAACATTTTGAATTGGAATATGTTTGTATTTCATGTTTAATCGATTAACTTTATTGTTTTTGTTGTTTTTCTTTTCTTTTTTCCCCTGCATTTCTTCACTTCATTGTGGAGCTAGATTTCTTGAGCGTTAGACTATTTTCATATATATCAATGAAATATGTCTTTTCTTGTTCCAAAAAAAAAAACCCAAAAAAATAGAAAATTGTCATATGATTTAATAAGAAATCGTTTAACTACAATTTGACAAGAAAAGACCACACATTCGTTGAAGCTGAATGAACACCAATAAATAAGTTGCGCTTAAGGAGAGGAAAAAAATAAACAACCTTAAATTTTTAATTGAGGATACTCACTTGTATTGGAACATAAACAAAGGTCTGCATATCGACTTTCAGTATCTCCAGAAAGGAAGTGCCAGCCTCTCTAAGTAGCTGAGATTGCACCAAAAATGGTTTAAAAAAAAATTATAAAAGAGCAAGCTACATGACATGTACTAAAAATAAGAATGGAAAGTTTCCAAGAAACAAGAGTTTCAATAATACATGAATCTCACTGAACTCCATATGAAGATCAAGACGAGCAGTCTCTCCTAAGTCTTCTAAACAGCGCGATTTGATTATCTTAAATTGAATACCCATAATGTTGTTTTCAACAACAAGCTCATGCTCACGATGCGCAAACATAACATTCAGTTTGGGAAGAGTGAAGGAAACCTATCAAAGAAACAAATGTTTATTAGTTTCACTTTATAAATCATTATGGTGTGATAAATGCAACGAGAAAAATAGTTACAGAAATATTGAATTACACATTATCACCAAATATTAAAAATTATGTGAATTATGTGCTAAATGTAAATAAACAAAACTCAAAGTTTATAACTCAAAATCTGAATTGGAACAAATAAATAGATAGAGAAACAAGCTCATTCACAATCAGGCATAAAAAAATAGACTATAGACATCTTAAGTATGAGTTAAAAGGACAGTCAAGCATGCTGCTATTCTCCCAGGCCACTATTGTGGCTTCATCCATGCATCTATTCAGAAACAAATTATAATTGTTCAGGAGGAAAGGATGGTTGTAATCTGTTTCCAAATAAAGAAAACCACGGCCACGAATATTCAGAAACAAAAGGATTTATTGTCGCCATAAATCCAAACTCCTATTCACATGCATCTTCCACATTAAAAAAGCATCAGATGATTTTCTTCTCTTTTTCTTTTTTTGGTTAAGAAATAATTTCATTGATGTATGAAATTAAGCCATAAAGGCAAAGCATCAGATGATTTTCAACAGTTCTAGAGCACTATATCAAAGCCTTCTATTATTTTCCAACTAGCTTGAGGTCGTCCAAGAAGAAGCCTACACTCATTTGGAGAAATGTGATCACATTATTTTTTGGGAGATATAAAGAGATAGAAATAGGATAATTTCTTTGAAGAGTGATGGCTTGTTCATTTTCAATTTGGCTGGTTGGAGTGTACTTCTGCAGTCTCCTTAGCCTCCTGGTTGGATCAGGCTCCAAGTCATTCAATTTTGTAAATTTTCACTATAAAAGGTCCTATAATGATTGTTTCCATACTTCTACTTCACATATATATCAAAAGCTTCTTATCCAACGGATTTTTCATCAATAATAATTTATAATTTAAAAAAAATCTATGGATGTCAAAATTTTAGAAAAAAAAATCAAATATAGAAAAATTGGAAACATACATTCCACCCACTTCTGACATTCCAACCCACAAACTGATGGCTTCAATCAAGTGAAGCTCACTAAAGCCAATCAAGTGAAACTGATTGAAGACAATGAAAGTTGAAATATTTTGTTATATATGAAACATTTTTAAAAAGTTTACAAAATTAAAATAGGGATGCTAGAATTTACTACCTACAACAAATTCCCAAAAATATTTATCAAAAGCTTCTCATCCAAGAAAATATGGAAAAAATACATTTTTAGTCCTTAGATTTTGATTAAAGTTTCTTTTTGGTCTCTATGTTTCAAAATCAAACACTTACCCTTAACATTTCAATAATGCTTACTTTTTTCTTTTTTTTTGAAATGGCAATAATGCTCAATTTTAGTCCTTGAGATAAAGAAATCTTTAGTGACATAGCGAAAAGTTGAAGAGAATGATGACTAGACTAATTTTAAATTCAAATAAATCGATGATATTGTCATTTTGGTCTAGACATGAATTTTATTTTTAAAACAAAATAGTAAAAAAGATAACTCAAAAGACACCCAAGGACTAAAATTGAGCAATATTGAAATGTCAAGGGTAAAAGTGTTTGGCTTTGAAATATAAAGACCAAATTGAAACTTTCACCCAAAATTTAGGGACTAAAGAGTATTTTTCCAAAAAAAATATTTATCAAAAGTTTCTTATCAACCTTTCTTTCACATGCCTACTTTTTTTTAAAATCCGAAACAAGAGAATTTGCATTGATAAAAAGGAGGCTCATACCAAACACGAAATAAGCTGTTAAATTATGTTAAACCACCCATCAATCCAAAAGCCCAAGCTGATGGATTGAAGTAAATTTAATTATATCAACCAACACTCCCCCTCACTTGTGGGCTTTGAAATTTGAGAAATTCCCTACAAGTGGAATTTAATTTTAATTGGGGAGGAAACGACTTGGCAGGGATTCGAACTAATGACCTCCTGCTCTGATACCAAATTTTCTAAATTTTTCATTTAATAATGAACCCACCAATGAGTTTAAATAGAGTACAATAGATGACCTAATTATAAAAGGAAAATATAATATCTAATCATAAAAGAAAAGATGACCTAATAATAAAAGGAAAAGATTCTACCTAGTTATAAAAGGAAAAGAGAAAATATTTAATCTAATCCTAAAAGGAATAGATAATTAAAAAATGTGAAAATACAATTATACTAAAAATAACATAAACCAACATAAGCTATCCTCGAACAGCCAAAGGATTCTAAGAAAGAGTACCAATTGACATTAACATGCACAAAGCAATAATACGAAAAATAATGGACAAAGAGCACCTATAATAAGATGTAAGCTTTTATGAAACAAAATGATAAATAAGAGACCCGTGACCAGCATTCTTTAACAAAATTCCTACCATAAATAATCAAATCACAAGTTTATTTTAACAAATTAATATATACACACAAATATACATAACTGCACGAGGTAAAAATTAAAAGAATTTTTTACATTTAAAAAGGGTAAAAATTAAAATCTAGTGAACTGTTCTACCTTTATATTATATTCTAAAGAGAAAGATTGAAAATAAAATAGTGCCATGAGATTGAAAACCACTCAAATACTAAAATACGTACTGATCTAAACAAGATAAGAATACAAAACAGCCAATCAGAAAACAACCTTTTCTGGGAAAACAGAGGTATACTTTGAAAGAGATGCAAGTGCTTGCTTCTTCTGCGGCTTCACCGTAGGTAGAGATTCAGCAGCTGACTCTACAGTTGTATCCAAGGGAAAATAACTGTCTGTTCCCTTCTTGCTTTTTGAAAATAGCTCCTCGCTCAAGTTCAAATTGACCTCTCCACAAGTGACATCAACGTTTTTAACAACTATACCAGCTTCCCTATGTCAAAAAATAAAATATAATAAAAAAACGTAAGCTTTCCTCCAGATACACTACTTTGGAAATCATAATAATGAGAATATAGGACATCAAAGAAATTAAAAGACAAAACCCCAAAAGATAGGAATATGTTATCGAATTTAACAGACACATGCTCATGAAATTATTAAGCTACAATTTGACAAGATATAGGCCCAAAATTTGGTAAAGCAGAATGAACGCAAAGGAAACAATCACAAGAAAGTACCTGTCGTGTCCAAATTCACTAGACAGAGAGAATTCTTCACAACTAAAAGGAGCAGAAGACTTCTCCATAGTGGCACAAGATGAATTGACAGCAGATATATATCCCCCACTGCTTAAGTGGGACGACTGTTCATAACTAACTCTAGGTTCACCAAAATGCACAAATATAGGCAATATTTGTAACTTGACATACAAATTTTGTCTTGTTCCACCATTTTTAGATATATCAAGGCTCAAATCCTTAACTTCAATGGTAGCTTTGGGAGTCTGCAATGTTTCAAGATCCAATTGCAGAAATAAAAAATATAATAAATAAAAGCAAAAAGAACTGTAGGAGTAACAAACTGTAAGAGTAATATTTATAGAAGACAATATGGCACAAATAATCAGGTCAACAATGTTCAAGATCCAAATATATCAGTACCTTTAAGAATCATGTGTTTCAACTTACAAATCGTAAAGATCATCATAAACATTGGTCTCAGAACTTTTCATACCTTTAGAACCAAATCTGTTACTGAAACTGACAAATATCTAGCAATATTGGCTACAACCATCCACTTTCCTCTGCCGGAAGTGCGGGGTCTCCGAGGCTTAGAAGACTTTAGCCTACCTTTATTTGAAGGCCTCATAATAACTTCTAAGTCACATATCAATATCTGTAGCTTCGGATCCCTAGAAATAAAGCCCACACCAAGTTTGACCAGGGTCTGGCGCAAACTCAGTTTAATTTCACCAACTGATATAGATTCAATTGCACCCTGAAGATAAATCAGATAATATTAAAATCTCGGTCTCTTCTGAGCAAGACCTCCTATTACAACAGAATAACACCCATTCTTGTAAAAATTGCTTAGGAGAACACACATCGGCAAGAGGTAGTGACTGATAAAGATGGTCAACTTTGATTAAGAAAGTTATTAGTCTATATAAAGAAATATATAGAAATACTTGATAAAGGAGCTGGAGACAAAGCCAGATAGATTGTTGTAAAGCATACTACCCCAATAAAAAGTCACAAGAAAAAAAGAAAACTATCGGCATGCAGAATGTCCAACTTAGCAAACATTCATTTCATTGTTCTTGGGAAGCTTCGTTTAATGCACACTTATCCTTCTTTTTCCCTTCTTTGGACTAGGCAGTCAACAACTTTATTAAATTTCCTTTTTTATGAGTTTCCTTTTTTTTATCATTGAGAACAAAATGAAACAACCAATAGCAACTTCATCAAATTGATAATAACTCCTCTAAACTAAAAGAACAGAGCAAAACATCACGTGTAGACAACTTTTAAATTCAACACAAAAAAAACAAAATATTAAGATCAAATTAACCATATTTGTTTAGAAACAAAAGGGAAAATGCTTCTTTGACGATTACACCTTCCCCAAATTTCCTAACCCAAGCGCACAGAGCTACATAGGAGTTTGGAAGTCTAATGACTAATACTAAGACTAATACTAATACTAATACTAATAATAATATTTCTCGAAAGGGCATGAGGCTCTTCAAGAGCATTTTGTTTACCTTGTATCCCTATACTTTACAACATTACATAATTAAATTTTAAATGAAATTTAACAGCTTTCCAAATATAAATGAAACCTTCCGGAACTTGATCACAACATCCCTCAAACATTTCCACCCTCCAACACGAAATGCTACTGATGCTCCAACAACCCTGCTCAAAATCCAAGCCACCAATCTAGAAGCAAACCTGGAAAATATTAATAGAAGTTTTAAAGCTATTCAATCAGAGTCACTTAAATTGGAATTGATGTGTCTAAAGGAAATTGGAATGGAATCCTAAGATCTTGGTAACAAAGAAACAATTAAATCTTAACCACAAATCAGTAACAAAATTGTCACATTAAAAGTAGATAAATTTCTATAAACACAGACAAAACCTTACTCCTCGCTCAGGAATCCACTAGCACGACTATTTTAAATGTCGTGCTTAATCATTTCCACTATCGACTTATGTTTCTGAATCTAGCTGGCTTCCACTAACATATGTACCATAAGACTATTCTATAGAGCTCAATGCAGCGAGATGGTGTCAACTGTTCATCCTTTGATATATGTTCAAACTCTAGAGCTTTTTTGTAGGATGTTTCTAGTTCTTTTTCTTTTATTTTTGCTTTCTTTGTTCTACACTTCCTATACTTGGCACTTTTATTCTCTTTTTAATTTTTCAATCATGTTTTGTTGCTTAACTATCATGAGTTGGCCTGGTGATTAAATAAGGAACTTGTAATTCATAAAGAGCTTAGAGGTCATGGGTTCAATCTATGGTCAGTTGGTGGTCCCCTAACTACATTTTTTTTTTTTTTTTTGTAATAGGGTAACCACGCCACCTACAAATTAATTTTCAATGTGTTACCCTGACAACTAAATGTGATAAGGTCAGGTAGCTATCTTGTGAGAATAGTCGAGGTGCACATAAGCTAGCATGAATACTCACTTATAGCAAGGGTGGAATGAAACAATCTCTCATTGGGACCCTTAGACTTCGACACAATTTGACAAACCTAGAAATTATTGAGTGGGCTTCTCTTTCGCACTAGTCACTCCTTATCTCATATTTGCCTATCCAATAGGCTTCATTGTTGGAACTCATCTTTGGAACCATCTGGATTGTATTCTATTAAGTCTTATTAGCCCTCAATTCAGCAAACGAGCTAATCTTCAAAGTTCGCATCTTTCATGGTTTCCCAGACTTGATTCAGCAAGCTTAAAGGCATTCTTGTAAGTTCCTCTCCAAGTTTTTTGACGGTTACTCTCTGCTGGATATCTTTTTCGTAATTGGGAATTTTTTTTCTTTGCTCTCACAAGTTTCCACAGTTTGCTTTCCTTCTCTTGTTTTCTATTTACCTATCTCAGAATAGGAACTTGTACTGCTTTTCTTTCATCAACGAAAACCATTGTTTCCTTTAACCACCCAGCTCACAGGCCTTCTTTTCCTACGCGACAAATTCATCTTGTATTGCAAAGTTCAGGGTCCACCATAAGCTAAAAACGACATATCATTTCCCTCGCATTTTATGGCCAAACGAGTATAATAGAGACTACTTGAAAACTTACGATCGAATTCTCCACTCCTAAATTTTCTCCACCAAAAGTAAAAGAAGGACAGTAATAATCAACTGAACCAACCAACACCCATACAATACAACGGCATTAAGCTAACAAAAAACGACTTACACAATCAAATAGAAACAAGTGAACTACAAATGAAATTGAAACACTTACATGAAAACCAGCCACAGGGCAATCGAAACGAGCAAGAACCCAAAGAGAAACTTAACAGGGGAAGCTGCCATTGAAGACAGATAGAGCAGTGATACCGGATATCAGAAAATCGAATTCCGAGAGATTAAGCAGAGTGGAATCAGTGCCAACAACTTCATCATTTCAAAATGTAAGCATCATAAACCCTAGAATTGGAGTCCAAGATTGAAGAACAATCAGTAACGCAACTGAGGCGATGAGACTAGCGTCAAATGCGTTGAGATCGGAACATTTTCAATTTATAGTATGCGCAGATCCGATCCGTGAAGTGCTCGGTGATCAGAGAAATTGACCGGCTGGCTTTTTCTTTTTTTTCTTTTCTTTTCTTTTTTAATGAGGAAAATAATATTTGGAGGTGAAAGGTGGGGATCTGGTGTGGGGTTAGCGTACGGTATGTCAGTGTGTCCCTAGAATTTGAAATGACGAAACTGCCCTCCCTTTTTTCTCAGGGTAATTTTGTCAACTTCGTGTTTGGAATAGAGATGTCTATTTTTATCGCGGAATCCCGCCTCTAACGGGGCTGGGGATGTGAAAAAAAGTCTCTGTTGGCAAAACTGGGCCGGGGACGAGGATTGTATTCCCCGTCCCCGATTCTCCGATCCCCGTCCTATTTATGTTTTTTTTTTAATATTTTTTCTTAATTTTACCCTTCTAATTTTTAAATAAATATATATTTGTTGATAATATTATCTTGGATATGAATAATTTATTTGATGATTGACATTATAGGTGAAACTTATATATATTTTCTATAAAAAAATCGAATTTTTTTGAATTTTTTGTTCAAAAAATATATAAAAAAATGAAAAAGACAAAAAAAATCAATTGATAAAAAAAACGGGGATCCTGATCCCCGTCGGTGCCCCGCGGGGAATCCCCGCCCCGATCCCGAGAAAAAAAACTGAGATTTTTCTGCAGATGGGAATTGAATTTTATGGCAGAGATGGGGATGGGGAAGTCATTCCCTCGTTACGCCCCGCCCGGTGGACATCTCTAATTTGGAAGTTGGGTTTGGTGGTGAGAACCTTCTTTACCCCCGCCGCCAATTGGATTATTACTATTTCCCACCCCCAATGATTATTTGGTAAATAATTTTCTTCCCTACCTCAATATTATTCTCTATAATCTCTTTTGTTTTGTTTTTTTTTTTTTTTTTTTGAGTAGTCCATAATCTCATTCTTCGAACTGTTTTTTGTTTTTTATAATTATTTTTTATTTTTCAATAAATGTTTACTTATATTTTTTTTATTCAAATCAAGGTGACTAATGAAAATAGGTTATAATCCATCAACTAAGTCAATATATCATAAATTCCTTAAACTCTTCATATTTGTTTTTGCATTCTTCTATATTTATTATTTTGTATTCATTTTATTATTGAACTCAAAAATATATTACATCGCCATGTTTTACGACAAATAAAATACCTGACTTGCAATTTTTTTTATTTATTCATAAAATTTCCTCATGTCTACTTAATTATTTAATTCTTAAACATTTTTTTTTCGATTCATCTCATTCTTAAAAATTCAAAGGTAATATTTTGTTTCATATTCCATATTTATTCTTAAAAATTGCTTTGTTCTCGAATTCCGTAAGAGAAACAAACCTATAGGAAGTGAGAGAAAATGTTTTAACTTTTTAATTTTAGACAAACTTTTAAATATCTAATTGATAAATTTTAATTTTATGCCTAATAGACTATTGATATATTCAAAAATATTTAAAAGTTAATTGATTTAGTAGACATATAATTGACTTTTATGTTG
This sequence comes from Sechiopsis laciniata, assembly GCA_037833695.1. Lineage (NCBI taxonomy): Eukaryota > Viridiplantae > Streptophyta > Magnoliopsida > Cucurbitales > Cucurbitaceae > Sechiopsis > Sechiopsis laciniata. The sequence continues at coordinate 8,970,901 of JBBMKA010000015.1, forward strand.
GTAGGATCCTATGCTTTAAAAAAAAAAAAAAAAATAGTGAATAAATTGGAAAAAGACAAGTTGATAATTCAACCCAACCTAAAAATATATGAGTTGGATTGAGTTTCTCTAATATATAAGATTAAACAAGTTGGCGAATTGACCAACTAAAAATGTTGATTTGGTCCAAAATTACTCGTAACACAATTCAACCAAAACTATGTACACCCTGCTCTGAAGCCATAATAGCTAGAGTAAGGTGCAATGCATTGAACTCTAACTGGCAACCTAAAAATTGTGATACAAAATCTCTGTACAACTCAAGGACTTGCAACAAATTGGTCTCACACTCAACTGTGGTTCCTAGACTAGATTTCCTTTACTGTTTTTAACAATTTCTACTTTAGAAAATGAGAGCAGAGTCGAGCCACCGCACCAATGCTACAAGTCGAGCCACTGTACTGATGCTACAAGTCGGGGCCGAGTAGCGGTAACATGAACTAAATTTGGCTACTGTGAACGCTGAGGTATGTAGTAAAAGGCAAGACCCAACACAAGCATAAAACTCCCAGTGAGAAAGAGGGGGCTTAAGCTTGCTCCTTGAGGTAAATATGGCAATGGAAGTGATAGAATATAAATTGAAACAGGCACTGCAAAGCCAACAAGGCCAAGGCTTTAGGCTCATGCATATGATATAACATTCTCTAATATTATTAGTTCACAGATTCCACAGAGAAGAAAAGAACCTGAAAGCATCACAACGAGAGAAGAAATGACTGCGGAAGATTTCTTCACTAAATTGAGCAATGTTATGTTGAAAGACAAATTTGTAATCACGTAAAGCAGTGGAAGTAATGGAGCCCCTTCACAACCTGCATAAAATTTACCACATATGCTCACTAGTTTTTGCTTACTGTTTTTCTTTTTAAATGCAAAACCCGGATTTCATTACGAGTCCAAGGTGCTAATTCATTGTTCCAAGGGATCGATCCAAGCCAATAAACAGGAATAGCTAGTACTCTTCCCGCGCAACGGAAGAGAGAAGAGACTGGTTGATAATTAACAGACAATTCTCAATGTGCTTATCTGAAGATAACACTATATGTAATGAAATCTTGAGAAAAGAATGTGCATGGTTATGTTTATATATATATAACGCGTGGCCAAGCCGACTTATGTGCAAACCTTAGGTAAGTGGCTGCCATGAAATGAACTCATAGCTTTTTTATCCTCTAAGGTTCTCTTAACCACTAGGTCAACTTCAACCAAGGATGATTTGGAGTTACAGTAAAGGTTTCAAGTTACCATTTTACTGTCGCCCTAATTATCAGAGCTCAATATATTTTTGATATCTATGACTGTCACAGGACATACCGTCTGACCCATTTGAATGTCAAAAAAATTCGTAGGAAATTAATTCCTAGGTAGGTGGTCACCATAGCTCTAATTATCAGAGCTAAGCAATATAAGCATCTCTTCATTTTGTAAACATAATAAATGCTCTAACTATACAATTAACACATCATATCTATATTGAATAAAACACCAAATCATAAGCAGTGTCCATAACAATTTAAGACGATAATAGCAAAGCATGTATTTACTGTCAATAAAGTTGCAAGAACTTGCCTGGTCTTTCAGCACCAACATTTAGAAAACAACCAGCACCAAGCATTAGATATGAGGGAAGTTTGGCGACAGGTGTGCCTTTCAAGTTCGAAAGAAATGGTAGAAAGAGAAGTACAAAAAGTGCCTGTGCGAGAATGTAAACTGTTGAAAACTCAATAATAAATAGACCAGAATATGAGATTTCAAGAAATGAATTGATCCATAAACCTATATCATTCTCTTTTGAACGTGATTTAAAACAACGGAAAGCATAATTACTGCACGAACTTTGCAAATAGTACTTGAACATATGCACAACTTTTTTTGTTTAAATAGAATAAATGCATAATTAGCCCAGTAGACAAGTAAACTTAATAAATTCAAGATGACTTTGAAAAATACTAACCTGAAATCCAGACCCAAAAGAATTGACCACAAAAATGTCCAGTGACTTTCCCTAAAAGCCAAACAAGTTGAATATATTAGGGAAAACAACTGCACAAATATTTAGCACCTAATACATATAGCCAAATAAATGAAATGCTCAAATAGGTACTAATTTGAAAATGATAGCAGAAATTTTCATACTGGAAGACGGGTTGCCGCATCGATGAAAATAAATTCCTGTTTAGAGAAACCAAATCAGCATCCATTCAAATTTGGTAATAATAAGGACATTATTTTACGTTAATGACCATTGCAACCTTCATAATTGATGCACCAGCTTGACAAGCGCTAGAAGCCACCATTAATGCCGGCCATAGAGGTGCAACTCCAGACAGCATTTGGCCTGCATTAGACCCACTGAAATAATGAAAGGCACATATCACTGTTGAGAGCCTAAGTTCCATGTCTGAAAAAAATATTGGCATGTCCTTTCAGAAGAAAATAAAGAGAGGGAGAGAAAGAGAAAGAATTGCATTTATCTATTTGTTATTACAAAAAAAAAAATGTTCCAGTTGGAGCTGATAATGAAAGGAATTACGGAACTGCTACTTAGAATCCTCAATATTTTTATAAGTAACAACCCCGAAGTTAACCTTTCAAAATTGATAATGGCAGGTTTAAATCTATTTAATCCGACATTGGAGGAAGCCTAACAAGTTATTGTTAAGAATCCAACAAGCATTTATAAGATAGGTGGACTACTCCTCTCATCATGAATTGGTTTTGAGATGGATATTCATACTATCTAATAGTTACAAATTTGGAATCTTTCAAGAAGATTTCTTTCATTATTTGGAAAGCATCTAGGAGCCAATTTTAAACTCATCATACTTCTGTCATTTTTTACTCAACAAATTTATCAGCAAGTAGGTACATGGAAACATTTTCTAATTTCTTCACGTGGTAGACTCATTCCCATTCAAAATGCACTCTCTTATATGATATCCTATTGATTTTTTATTTCCTCTGTTTTGTGCAAAGTGACTTACAGTTACAGTTCTTGCTGGGGATTTAAGGGATTATCTTCCAGTGAATATGGAATAGAAGATGGCAGCTTAACACTACTATCCGGAAGTAAAATTACAGCTCCTTGAGAAGTTTATGACATTCAATTATCAAGCAGAGGGTAAATGCAAGACTACACGAAAATGGAAAAATGATGATTCTGAAACTAAGTTTTGGAAGACATAATGGGAGGAGAACTTTCCTTTTCAACCTTTTGGAAAGCAAGAATCGATTGATCAGGGAAGCTTGGAACCCTCGGATGAGTGATGAATGTTTAACTTTAGAAGACTCTTAAACGATGGGGAGCTCAAAAGGTGGACTTCTTTAAATTATCACTTAAAATTTTATATTCTCTCTTGCCTCTACTCTCAAATTTCAAATGTGCCTCTGCTCTGTTCAACATTTTGTTGGGATTGTTTCCATTTATTATTCCTACATTACAAAGCCTTTTGGCAAGTGAAAAATCCAAGAGTTCAAGGTTTTCATTTTGGCATTGTATTTAAATGGTATCAATCCATCAGCGCATACGGCATACTCCTTCTGTTGATTTGAAAAAGGAAGCAACAATGCTTGAGAACAATGGCAGTTACATGTTACTGCGTAATGTCTTAAAGAACAGAAGATATATTGAAGGCTAGAGAAGCATAGAGCAGAAATTTGGGAGCCCACTCCTTTTTGTCTACATCTTTGACTGTAAACCCACTTGAATTTTAATTGCCTGTGATTCTTGATACCCAATCACGAATCAGCCAAAAAACACAGCAAGTATAAGTAGACATGAGATTCATAAAATTTTGAATTATCGAGAAATAATCTTTAAGAGAACCCAAATTCGACATCAACACTAATTGAGTTAATCAGCTAATCTGATTTCTTAAACGCATCCAAATATTTTTTTAAATTCTAAACACATCCAAATATTAAACTACTTGAAGTGAATAACGGGTCCAACTTCTCATATTGAGAATTTGGCAGTCACTCTAACCGGTTAGAAGCATAAAATCAAATGCAAAAATATACATTCGGATTAAAGAAACGATACCTTCCGACAGCCACTGCTACACCAGCAGTTATCATCACACACCCAGCAATTTGATTCAACGAGTACCTTCTATCTAGCAAAATGGCAGAAAACAGAAGCTGCCAAACTAAAAAAGTCTGCAAATAAATAAAAAAAAATTATTCTTAGAAAGTACTAATATGAGACGTGAAAAAGAAACTGTAAACACATCAGTGCTACATGTATGCCTTCCGGGTGTTTGTCCATGCAAAGAGAATTATAGAATCAAATATCACAATTTTGCGAAAGAAGGTCATAAAGACTGTATTGATCGATAATGTAGCTTCACTAAAAAGCTATGTATTCATGTACTCAAACTTAAATGTAAGCGAATATTGAAAGAAGCTTGAGAAAATGAGAAAGCCAATAGAGATGAGATTCATAAACTTGATGGGAGAGTTGTAATTAAAGTCATCAGTTTCAAGTTAGTTAACCTAAGCACATATCATAAAGTACTATAAAAACAGTGATAGACCAAATACAGCATTTAATTCAGCAAGTGAGTACAATTGAAAATGGGCTTTTTTTTGTAGACAATACTTTGGAGAAAGAATGACAAAAGGAGATACCTGACTAAGTATAGGTATTGCTGGACCGGGAAGCGAAGCTGTAGATGATGCATAACATTTAGTATAGGTTTCAAACGCAAACGCAAATTCAAAACTTGAATTAGTGCAAAAAAATTCTCCTTCAAACCATCTTAATTCTTACATTTTTTTTTTCTCATTAGTCATTCCATTCATCGTATAAAAATAAAAATTAAAAAAAACAGTCATTTTGAGGTGTTAAAAACGTAAGTGAAATCCCAAGAATTACAAACAAACAACAACAAATTATCATACATAAGGACGCGTAAAATCGTATCAACCAGCCGCCTAAAAATGGAAATTTCTACCAATCAGCCATATGTAAATCATTGTAAAATTTTCATACCTGCAGCAGTCATCCCTAATGCAATTCCAAGCGCTTCAAGAAAACCAACGGCCATGAATCGCGATTTTGGAAGCGCCATCATTTCGTCAGTCACGATGTTCGCTCGACGCCGCAGATACAATATGCTAAAATACACTACAACATATCTGCTCGAACGCATTATAGGACAAAAATTCCAAATGTTCGTCAGCAAGATGCACAAACACAAAACTCAAAAGCAGTAAATGCATCACAGCACGCTAAACATAATAAAACAACAAAAAATAGCAAGGCAGAGCATGAACAACTTGCCCAAAGGTAGTGAACTGAGCCAAGAAGAACGGATACTCCTTCAACGGCACGAGAGCAAGCTTGTGCAGCACACGGTTCGCGATAGCTAGCGATACGGTAATCACAGAGATTCCTACAAGAAGCTTCGTTTTAGCGGGAGAATCTTCGTCGCCATTGAAGGCATGAGCTACGAAACTCGAATTCTTCGTGAATCTGAATCGATCTCTACTATTTCTGCTCCTGATTCTGAGATTTCTTGATATTGATGATTGCTGGAAACGATTCCATTTCTCCTTTGACGAAGACATTGAGAAACCGGAACCAAATTTCGGTGAATCGACGGGGAGATGGAAAGAACAATACATCGGGAATTTGTGAGAAATTGCATTCACCGGCGACGTAGTCGGCAATCCCATGGATGAGAGTTGTACGGCACACAGCAAAAGTCGCTCCGTCATTTCTTACATCAAATATCTAAAAAAGAGGCTTCTCTTTTTAAGAAAAGAGATGGGAAAATAATGGTTCATGAACTTTTCAATTGGACTTTTTTTTTTCATATATAACCAAAAAAAATTAAAAAGAGGCTTCTCTTTTTATCAGGCTGGTATATAAAGTATCTTGAAGTTTTTTCTACATTTGAGAGTGATAAATATTAGCTGTCAAAGAGCTCTTGATTTCATCAATGACAATTATGAGTAAGTATGATCAAGATCGATCACTCACATTCTGATAGTGGAATGGACAAATCTGAACCACTACATATCAATGTGCTATCTCTCTTCTCCCCATCCTTCTTTTGTGTTGTGTTGTTTTTCATCAATTTATTTCAATATGCAATTTGATTTGGATATATAGATTTGAGATTTGGATTTAGATTTAACAAATTGGTATCATGAGTACAAATCATTTTAGCTTATGCTGTGTTTCATTGGATTTAATCTTTGATTTATTGATTATCTTTTTCTGTTATGTATTGGTTTCTTGTTTACCCCTGTTTCGATTTTGAAAATCTTCAATCAGAGTTGTAAGAGTTAGAGGTGAACATGAGTTGGGTTGAGTTTGATGAAAAGGGTTTTCAACCCAACTCAAATTTTCTGATTGGTCACTTTTCCAACCTAATTAGAGAGACAACCAACATAACCCTTAATTGATTGGCACATCGAAGATTGTTATTTGTATATCTTCTTCACAAAAGACAAACTTACAAAGCTCATAAGAACATAATAGCAACACATATAATCTAATTCTCCCAGAATGTCATCGAATAAGAAGAAGAAAAAAAACACACAAATGTACAACATCAACCCAATGAAAAGGAAAAAAAACTCAAACTTACAACATCAATCACATGAAGGAGAAAGATAACATTAGGGTATAAAACCCCCCAACCAATCCGTTGGTCTCGATTCATTTCTAGAATGAAAACCAAACTACACCCAAAAAGTCATTAAATAAGGGACTACTTTAATATAAGGCACCTTGAGAATGACCCTCATATAAATGGAAAGAATTAATCTTTGGAGAATGAATTTATAAATGAGATATCTCTTTTTTTTTTCTTTTTTTTTTTTTTATTCTCTCCTTTATTATTTCTTCCTTTTATTTGTAGAAGTAGCTATCACACCAACAATTATATTTGTTATTTTTCTTGTCATCTTCTCTTTTTTCTTATTGTTGTTGTTGCCAATTTATCGTTTCAGACAAAACAATACTGTACTTTTAAATGGTCAACAAAGTTTAAAATCAACCTACTAAAAGGTTAATTACATTTTTTTTTTTCGTTTTTTTGTTTTTATATAAATTCTGTAAATAAAAGTATGTGTTTTTTTTTTAGAATAATAAAAGAATGTGTTAGTTCAACCGTGATTGGGAAAGATAAATTTAAAATTATCAATTGTCACTAACAATTGAGAATGAGACTCAAAGAAAAAGAGACTAAAATGATATTTTAGTATTACTCCAAATATATACATATCATCAAGAATCTCTCTTTTTTAATTTAGTTACAGAATAAATTCTGAGTCCGACACTTTGTTATTAAAAAAATGGGATGGATCAGTTCAATTTTTACGGACACCTTAAACAATGATAGATGCTATAATTTAAATTATTTTATTAAAAAAAATTCACCAAGCATTATATTTTAAGAAAACTTATGAGATTAGTCAAATTCAAAAAATAATAGTATTGTAGTAGTAATACATAATACTACATTAATAATACATAATACTCTATTAATTACTACAAATACAAATATTTTAAAATTTACTTACATTTATAACTATTTTGTAAGATGAGTCTTCTATTCCAATTTCCCCATACTTCAACCATTTCTCAGTTTACAAACCATTCAACCCATGAACCCATGCTCATACTGGAATATGATAAAAAAAAATTAGTAATTTTTTAATTTTAATAATAGGGTCATAAACGTGTTCAAATATTTTTAAAAAAAAAACAATTTTAAAAAAGAAATTGTTGTTAAAACATCATTTTAATCTCAATATTGAACTTTGCCGGGAGCAAACTCCCATATACCTGAAATGACTATGACATATGAATACTTAGAAGGAATAAAAATGCAAAAATGTCTACAAAATAATGTTAGAAACAAGTCTTGAACTCAAAACCTCAAAACGAAAAGACAAAGTTTACCATTATTATACATAAACATTCAAATATCAGTCTCTTTTCTTTTTGACAGTCATAGTTTAGTATGTAAACTCACCAAAAATCAAAATCAAATTTGATAGGTCATGTTGAGAGAAATATACTTCACATTAAATTCATGAATAAGTTTTTTTTTTTTTTAAATTAATCTCTCAAACATTGATTCTTGACTACCATTATTTCTACCTTTACAATAGCCATCAACTCTATGGTATATCTATGCTTGACCTTTTTTTCAAAAAAACATATATAATTGAAAGAAAAGTAATTTGATCCCCAATAATTTCACCTTTCCCATCCCATATTTTAACCACCATTTTATATGTGAGTTAGGTTGGGATTATAAGACCCTAATCCTCGACCACTTCTAAAATAACTCATAACCTCCTCAATTATAATAACGTCATATTACAATAAAACTTTACCTTTTATACTTTACCTCCTCAATTATAAAAGTTACTGTAACCTCCTCAATTATAATGTCATCCCAAATGCAACCTCAAGATTAGTGGGAGGGTGAGGAGAAACCTACATTAGGTTCGCTCATGTTCATGAGGTAGTATCTCCACTAAGGGAGTGTTTGGGCCATCAAGAATAAGGGAGATAATAGAAATGGAGATGATTCTCCGTGTTTGAGCTATCGGGAATCATTCCTCCCACAATCGCATTTTTCAAAAATCACTTTTTTCATTCTCCTCCTAACTATTTTTTATTCTCTCTCCAACAACTTTTCATATATCACATCATTATTTTTCACTCTTATCATATTCATTATTTTATTTTCCCCTAATCATTATTACCTTTATTTCAAAGACAAATAATCATTCTCTCCATAATAATTATTTTCACCCCAATCATTCTCCTCCCTATTTTCCTCATTCTCATTCCCTCTTTAATCATTACTATTCCTCTGACCCCAAACACACCCTTGATCACACAATTGTTTTCATCTAATAGGTTGCTAAATAACATTCACCAAGTAAATAAAATCCAAACACCAGTTTTGATAACATAAGGAAACACTAAAACAAAACAATAGAGAATCCAAACGGTGAAGTGTTTCATCATTAAACACTTTTTATTAAAGTGTACTAGTAAAATGAAAAACAGTCACAACACACCATAATCTTAGCACCGCTCAAATGCGGTCATCCGAATGGACCCAGAAGTGATAAAATAAAATTGTTCTAAAAATCAATTCTTTTAAGCACCCAAAACAGAACCTGAGCCACTGCGACATTCCTTCAACATATCCAAGTAGAACTGGCACTTGCCAATGTCACTTCCATAGTGGTTCAGGCACTGCAAAGGAAAAACAAAATGGCTTAAACATCCACACACTTAACAAAGAAACTCGTTGTAAATAACAGTAGAGAACAAGAAACCTACATCATCGAAGGCCTTTGATTGAACAGTACAAGCTTGAGAACCTCCAGAAGTGTTCGCGACTGAAGGTGCTGAAGAAGATGATGAATCAACAGTCTCGTGTTGGACAACCCGAGGACCCATTACAGCATCAACAGCCCTGTGAGCCACTGCACTTCCAGTACCAAAGGCCATACCTGCACATCCGCATCAAACAAAACAAAGCAAGGGTTACATAGCTTAAAGATATATTATAGACTGAAAAGAAAGTGCAATTGCTTCTAAACTCACCTTGAGCAATAGTGGCACCAAGTCCTCCCAGCATAGACCCGCCTCCACCACCTTGTACAGGAGCGGGTGGAGGAGCAGAACTAACTGCAAATGTGGAGTCAATTTTAGCGTCAAAAACAACATTCTTAAGAATAAATTGCCAAAGGCATGGTAACATAGTTCATATACTTGGACCTCACAAAAGGGAACTAATCAATTAGAATTACCGTGGTATATATGTATGTATGTCTGTGTGTATATATATGTATGTATATACATGTATGTATGTTTGCAGTGGAGTCAATTATAGAGCCAAAAACAACATTGTTAAGAATAAACTTCCAAAAGTATGGTAACGAAGCCATATACTTGGAGCTCACAAAAGGCACTAATCAATTAGAATTAGCGTGGAAGGTGTACAAAAGTCCAGCTATATATATACATAATCGCATATGTAGAAGGTTCCATTCCTTGGAGTAACCCCACTACTCCAGAGCATTCTAGCTATAAAAATTCACTCTTGTTGGTTCAAGTAATTAACTTTTTCTGAGAGACCTTTTGGAGACCAATAGTCATTAGCTTTTCAAACTCAAGATTTTACTCTACAAGATTGGAAGGTATTATCTAAGATAATCAAACAGGCCTAATTTTAAATCATATGAAAACTATGGTACTTTACCTGGCGCTGGAGGATTGCGTACTGGAGCACGAGGTGCAGGACGGGAAGCAGAACGTCCTGAAACAAGAAGTAAAGGTTAACCACAGCTCAAACATGCATCACCGACCTTTAACACATAACAACACAAATCAAACATTCCTCACTACCATATGAATTTCAAACCCTAAAGCATAAAAAACGCATCAAACCCTAGTTTTGCAACAACAAAAAAAAAATCAGTTGACAATGTTGCCGTCAAATAAGATCAATAAAAACACAAATCCAATGCAACTGTTCATACACGACCAACCACGACATAAAAGGAGGTAAAGAAACAAGGAAAACATAATCGGAAACAAAATCTGGCCGGACAAAATCATCTAAACGAAGAAATGACGAGTGACAAAAGAAGATACGAAGGAAGAATCGAAGGAAAACTGACCTCCAGAGCTCCGACGAGGCATAGTTACGGCCGATAATAAGAAACGACGGCGCGGAAAAAAGAAATGGAAATGGCGGTGTTTGAGTCTTGCGTAGATGAGATCTGCGAATTAGGGTTGCAGGTTTATTTGGGGTTTCTCTTATTTGCCATATATATATGTGCCCAACTAATTGGATTTCTTGTTTACCAATTTGGCAAATAAATCGAGTTGTTAACCAATAGGAAACTGCCACGTAATTCTATATTTTTCCGCCAACTACTTACCAAGCTGATAAGACGACCAATGAAACCAGACTATTCTGGATTGTTCTTTTCATAAATTTATATAAATTACAAATTTAGTCCATATTTATTTTTTATTTAGTTCTTTTTTCAAACAAAATACGTTAATAGTTGAGGTGAAGTTTGAATTTGGTCCCTATATTATAAAATTAAACACTTTTACTTGCAATATTTTAATAATGGTCATTTTTAGTTTTAAAATAAAAAAATTGTTTATTATTTAACTTAACATTGACTAAAATGATTATTAGACTAATTTCAAGTTTCAATATATTAATAAAATAATTATTTTTATTTTCATATGAATTTAATTTTTTAATGAAAAAATATATATAAAAGTAAATTAAAAAACCACATAAGAAATAAAAATGAGTATTATTAAAATAACAAGAATAAAAGTATTCATATTTGAAACTAAACTATACCTCAAACCTAACTTTTTAAAGGTGTTCCAATAAAGTTCTTTACTACTTTAAATTTATCGTTATGATTCAATCATATTTGATTAAATTTTACTTCAAATGTAAATTTTATTAAAAGTATAGTGACTACAAATAAAATTATACATTTAAAAATTCATAGACTAAAATAAAATAAATTTCAAAGTACATAGACAAAATTGATATTTTAATCAAATTTTAGGATGTGTATTTTTTATAATCATATCATTACATTTTCAAAACTAGCTTAAAATTAATGAACTCAAACAGAAATCATCTTGAGTGACATGTTAAAAAAATATGTCATATATCCTTAGCTTATCTTACATTAGAAAAGTCTTCAACATCCTTATAAATTAGGTAGGATATTTTCCATTATTAATTAATTTTGATATAAAACCTCATTTTAACTAATTTAGAGTACTATGAGGAAAGTTTTTTTTTTCCAAATGATAATACAAACTCATGATCTTTTAGTATCTAGATCATACATTATACAATTTTAGTTAATCAACACATCTTAAGTAATTGAGTTATGCTATTATACCAGCCCCACGGTAATTAAAAAAAATGCAATTACTTGGACTTTGTAAGCAGACGAATTCCTCACATTAGATTGACACCAAAATTTAGATGATTCAATCTATTTAGTGTTTCGTTGATCTAGCTGATATTGTTGAATTAAATAAAAAGGTTCTCAAGCACTTTTTTTTTTTTTTTTCTTTTTGAGAATGACTCGAGCAGTTTTTTTTGTATAATAGTAATAATCATAATAATGGTAATAAATAAGCACTCAATGGACACAACGCCCAACTTGAAAATAAGGGTTTATTTTGTATATTTAAAGGAACAAAGTTGGGAATTTGTTTATTATTAGTTGTTTACATTGACATGAACTTACAATTTTGATAGAGTGGATACTTCAATAAATAGTTAAATGAAAATATAAGGTTTAGAAGGTCTTTCTTTGAACTTTATAAACGATTCTCTTTGTAAGGGATATAAACTAAACTCATATCATCTAATTATTATTATTATTCTATAAACTAATATTTGCATAAAAAACTAGGAATATACTACTACAAAATCCACAAATATGTACAGGTATAGAATAATAAAGGGGCTCTTTTATCTGTCCAAAGAACAAAGGGGGAGAGGAGAAACATGTAGACAAAATTTCAACTGAGGAAGCAATTTCTTAAGTGATTTACGACTGTACAGTGAAATTATAAACAAATTTATCAACTCAACGAGTCATAAGCCACCAGCATCACCTCCTAATTCTCTTTTCTTCAGTCAAAATGCAATTTATATTATACACTGTTTATACCTACATCATAACTGCATATTCTTCAACCAAACCCAAATCCTTCATTTGCCTCGTGAATTGCAAGAAGTAATCTTTCCTCCAGATGCAGTTTTGACGGATACTCTGGTAAATCTATCTGGTTGAAGCTGTGTACGCAAAGAAGACAGAAGAACATTCAAAATGCATTTGAAGCAACGGTAATCTTTTTTTATTACTCGAAAACTTGAAGATTTGCTCCTCTAAACCCGAGGGCATGGAGTGACGGTTATTATAGTTATAACATGAGAGGTTGTAATAACCTGTATTTAAGTTGCAGATCCAGATTTTATAGCCTTTGTTATTAGTTTAGGGTGCGAGTTATCATTATTTGTTTTTTTTACTCGATTTATCCGAAAAATCAGAGCTTCACTCCACTATATCCTTAGTAAACTGTAAACACGCCTAGGCCAGACACTGAGAGACATGAATGGAGATACATGAGGTGTCTACAAATTAAATGTCACTAGTGAGTCTTGAAGCTGAAACCTCAAACTAAGCCACAGTGCCACCCCTTGGGACTAGGGTGCAAGGAATATTAGGATTATTATAACATCGGAGAGTTTTAGCAGGACTATAATAGTTAAGATTGAGAAGAGGGTTCATGTTAGAAAGTCAAAAGAATAGTAGAAAATATGGCATATAATCACATAAATAAAATCACTTTCTTACCATGTATGAGCAGAAGGCAAGTGGTTTGGGCTGCCGTATGCCTTGTGTATTTGAAACTTCTGCGAACCTGAAATTCCTTGCAGAGCACTGAAACCTTCTAAAGGAACCTGCAAATTTTACAGAGGGTTCAGACCAAAGTTACAAGTAAAATGCAGTGAATTTCAGAATAATTTCTATATTTGAAGGGCCTTTGTGAACTGTAAACAAATATGACAGAATGTCCAAATTTACTGCAGTGCACAATCAAGCAGAATATGACATTGACATAACTGTAAACAAATATGGATATTAAAGGTTACAAATTGCAGAACAATTAATATTTAGAACTGATTCGACCGAGCATTAAACAGTTATGTGACAATATTACTCCCAGGCTGAATATGGATGGAAATTGCAGAGTTCATATCACAATAATCAACCAAAATGGAGGTGGCTTATAATTAACCCTAGTCTCCTTTCATATTTAAATTCAGTGTTTGAGCAAAATCAATATACCTTAGAGGTGCCAGTCACAAACTGCAAAAGGCGGGCCTTGTCTTCTTTGCTGAGCGCTTGAACAACCTCCCAAAACCACTGTATGACAGGAGATGCAGCACTATATCCTGAATACTCTGTGTTTGCACGCATATCATCCACTGAAGAAACATTAATAAAGAAATATAAGTAAGAAAGAGAATGCTATCATCCAACTTCGAAGACAGAAAGAGATATTAATCTGTACATAATTTTGAGTACTTACAATCAATATCGGGGAGCCCACAAATCAACAATTCAAGTTCCTTGTCATTAAATATAGATATTAGCTCCCTAGATATTAATTCATGAAAACCGTCCATGAAGGCATTAATCTGAGGCCGAATAGCAGTTGTTAACTTATGCTCAACAACTAGATCAACATATTGGTATTTATTCTCCTCAGTGACTTTAATGTTTCGACCACCAGGAATCAGTTCATAGTCAGTCACCTGATGGAACAAGATAGCCAAATCTCAGTGAAATGTACGACATACATACATTCTACATCAGGCAACACATTGAGAATGAGAACTATTACCTCTGTCCTTTCATAGAGGATCAGCTTCTCCTCATCGGCATCAACACTAAACGTAAGGTCCAAAACATCGGTAATATCATTCTGGAAAGCAACAAAAAGACCAATTTGCAAGAGTTCAATAATTATAACTCGGTAAGAAAATTACCACCATAGTAGTGCAAATATTAAAAGGCGTAATCCTTATCAATCATAAGTAAATACTTGTGATCAGTACCTCGAGCATCCATTTCAGGTTTTTGTAGTAATCTGGATCTATGGCTTCAATGTCATGATAGGTAACTTTGACTCCCAGAATATGCTTATAAAACGATCGAGTGAAATGGACATCCAAAAGTTGTCCATCATAAAGTGCTTTCCCAACCTGATAAAATGAATCGATGAGATGTGAAAATGCAAAGCAGTCCCTGTTGTTCAACTAAATCCATTAAATTTAAAAAAATTTAAATAAATGCACTGACCACTCGTCCAACAAACTTGAAATATGATAGATGCTCTGTTTGGTAAGCAGAATTGGGGTTTGGCTGAAATGTTGAATCATTGCCAACGGTCGTGAAAAGCAATGCCCCTTTGTCAAAGATGACCCTGGACAATAACTGATACCATTCCCTTGAAAGCCCGCCAGCATCAATACCTTCCTCTCCTTGAAAGTGAACTGTCAGCCTACCTTTCAAATCTTGTGTTGATCTCATTCGCAACTGATTGTATGAATCTTCAAGAATGTATGCTCTCCTAACAGAAATTCTTAAAGGACTATGATGATGGTCATGTTGATGCTTTATTTTTGATCTAAAATGAGCGCGCTTATTATCAAAATCAATAAATCGAGGGACCTTCAACATAGGGGAAAAAGACTTCTCCAACAGCCCAGGATTTTGCCGAATAAAAGCATTCAGCAGTTTTCTGTGCTTCTCTGAGAACCTAATGAAAGCAACATGTTTTTCATCAATTTTTTGGGTTGATACTGTAGTTCTTTGCTGTGCAGCAGAAGTGCCAGCATCCTCAACCTCCTGGTCTGAACCAGGCTGGGCAGGAAGCAACTTCTCACACACTACAAAAAACGATTCAATATATGGTAATATATTCTGACTGCCAGCAGGAAGTGGGGGTGTCACACCAGTTGGCTTAGATGTAGGAGTTCCAAGTGAAGCCAACATATCAGGGGAAGAATCTGAATAGCTTTCGATCTTGCTAATACAGGTGCTCAGCTCCAGCCACAAAGGCTCCAAAGAAGCATTGATATCACAAACCAAAGTAATAGCAGAAGCATGATCTTTTTCAGGAAGAGCTGAAGAATCTTTTCCTTTTTCAACCAGTGATGCAACAAGAGAGCTTAATGCCTGAAGAACTCTTAATATTGCAGCTCCGTCAGAAGATGATGTGCTGAGGAGTGCTTTCACCGCCTCTCCAAACAAGTGCAATTCATCCATAGCAGATCTCGTCAATTTTTCAACAGATTCTGATAGCTCAGTAATAAACAGGCGACAATGAATTGGAGCAATGGCTACCAACTTCTTTATCACCTCTGCCACAAGAGCATAAGTATTGTCCGATAACCTAAACAACACAAAAAACATTAGACCAAGAAAGTTGTTTCTTTGCATAAATAAGTGAACAAGCACATAATTTCTTTGCATAAAGAAGCACAAAGCAATGTCTCTTCTCTGCGTGCCCAATGTTAAAGAACTGAATGAAATGAAATTATTATACCAAGGGCGAGCAAGAATCTAGATTAACCACTCATTAAGGTAAGAAAATAATATTAATAACAGACAAGGAAAGAAACAAAAAATACTAATGAAGGAAAAGACTCCATAACTACCATACTCATCTAATTAAATAATAATCATGTCTAAAGAAACAGTTCTATGGAGAGATTCAGCTGTCAATTAAAGCCAATGCATACCCTTCACGAGCTAAGAGTGAGCATAGAAGCCGTAATTCTGCTTCTGGCAGGTTCGCTAGAATACTGTGGCTATCAAATTCACTATCAGCAGCTGAAGCTGTTTTATTTGAGTAAGCGCCAATTTTAGATGATGTGCCGACCCCAGAGGATACACCATCAGATTCTGCATTCACTTCAGCATCAGATGAGGAAACTTCAGGAGCAGCCGGTTGCTCAGCAGCAGGCAGAGATTGGTCAGGTAAATGTGATTTGCTTTCAGCGTTGTCAATGATCACTTCCAATAAATTAAGCAGCTGAGAAAAGAATAAAGAGAGGCCAGAGAAATAGTTGTTAACTTTTGAATGTTCTAAATGTGACCAATAAACGAAAGAGAACGTGCAGTTAAATATAATGCACTACCTGTTCGAGGTGCGCTATACTTCTCAGATACAGGGGCTGGTTTAGAAGACTTAGAAGTAATTGAATCGACAAATAACCTTCAGATTGCTGCCTACAGTCCACTTCATTAGGTTCAACAACGATCACAGTTTTACCACAATGGTGATAAACATTCTCTGATTCCTTCAAGGTGGGTCTGGAAAACTTGAACTGAAGAAATATCTTAGCTACATAAGGATGATTCCGGGCCAGATAGGTCAGAGTTTCAAGAACACGTCTTGACACCAAAGGAGGAGCGCCTATAGAGTAAAGCAAAAGATTGATAATGGAGGAAAAATCAAACTTCTACTTTAGCAACTATATATTTTTCAATTTTTGCATGACAGGATGGATTGAATCAAAAGACATACTGACATGCACTGGTTTAGATAACTAACTTCAACATGCAAATGATTCACTACTCAGCAAACGGACAAAATAAATCAAGAAAAGATAAAAAAGAAATGAATCAAAAGAAAACAACGGAAACAGAACAAAATCCTCACCATCAAAAAATTGAGGACGTGAATATATGACATTACGTTGGCAAGCATAAAGGCGATATGAAAGCTCATTTGAATTTGACTGGTTAGCAGGCTTTCTTCTATCAAATAGCAACATGTCCATAAGAATTTTCACCAATGACGTTCTGGTTTCATTATGTGCACATAAATTTAAAAGTAGCCTCTGCAGTTGACCTTTATACAAAGGCTGAAAAATGGAGTACATTAGAAAATGAAAGCAAAATCGAAAAGCAAAAGAGCATTTCAAGACGAGATGATACCTGCACCACACGAAGTAACCTTATCATTGCATGCAAAGCATCCGTATCAACTAAAGGAGCTCCGTCAGCTTCAATGAGCCTAGCTCCAAGAGATCTGCGAGAGGAAATGCTTCCACCAGTTCTGTCTAAACCTGAAACACCTTCAACTCTTCTGGAACTTTCACCTCTGCGGTTTCTAGGATACATGCCAAAGAGAGTACGATGGGCAAATCGTTCACGCAACATGTTTGCCTCAGCAATAAGAGCAGGCGTGAGATTTGCAAGAATTGCATCAGATGAAGTTAGTAAAACCTGCAATTTACACCTCATGTAAGCTGACAAACAAATACCACCTTAAAACAAAGAAACATATTACCTCTTCTCGAAGATCGGAAGGGAATGTAGCAATTATCGACACAGTGTCCATCTCAACAGGTTGGCCTTCCAATTCCTGCGACTGATGCAGTCTCTGTGCTTGCTGTTGCGCTAGAACTTCTGCTCGAATATCGGGAGGAAGTGCTGCCAAGAACTCTGGATCAATATCTCCAGCATTTTGTGGTTCATTGCTTGGCGGCTGCACCACTTGACCCTGTTGGGTTGAAAGAACTTCCGCACGCAATTCCTCAGGAAGTGCATCCAAGAATGCAGGATCTATTGCCCCCGAACCAGTATCGATGTTATTTTGTTGTTCACCAATCGAACCTTCCTCATCTGCTTCACGACTCGAATTTTCTGAAACTTCAGTTACAATGTGTAGAGATGCATCTCTTCCACTAAGTGAGGCAGAATTAGTGAAAGAAACATTGGACCTTCTCATACGAGCAGTTTGTGAATCACCCATTGACATTCTATCAGTAGAACCGTGTCTATCTACACCATCATCATGACCGTCTGCACTTCCAATTTCAACGTCCAGACTTCGAAGGCTCTCCCCTAGAGTTGCACCACTTCCACCACTTTCTTGACTAACAGCTTCAACATCCCTCACAGCCGCATCATTATGTTCAAATTGCATTTCAACAGGTTGCAATTGTTGGGTCACCTGGATTCCTTGCAACGATTCACTTACAACATGTCTACTACTCGTGCCATCAAAACTGTTTATAGCCACAGGTGGTGGTAAATTATCTCTATCATGCTGCCCCGTGTTCTCAACAATAGCTTCAGATCTTCCACTGGGTTCTGATGTCTGTATTTGTCCAATGCCATCTTTATTTTCAGGCTCTACAGTTGCATTGAGTTCAAACGACTTCTTAGGAGTTGGTCTTCTCAACTGGGAAACAAGCAACTCTTCAAGGCCTTGGGGTATAACAGCATTTCCAGAGCCACCACTATGTTGGTTATCATTGGCCCACAAGTTTAGTCGGTGCCCATGGCGTCCACTCCTCAAAGACCTAAAAACAGTATCCAACCCTGAAGAATTGGTTTCCAAGCTCCTTTCTGAAATAATCATATCACGATTATTCTCTGAAACAAATATAGAAAATTGTTATGAAGAATAAATACATAATATAAATAAAGTTAGCAAAATATGAGAAAATATTACCTGAAGGTCTGAAAGGAGTTGCATGCAATGCAGGACCACCTAAAAGGGGATGTCGCGAGGGTGCAACAGTATCTCCTGTTCTTCCCAAAAGATTATAAATGGAAGTTGTTCGTCCTTGACGTCTAGAGCCAAATATTTCAACTGGCATCACATGGAGAGTTTCATTTTGAGAAGTATCTCTCCCAAATACCTCAACATGGTCAAAAACATTTATTCCATTGATACCCTCTTCCAGTCTTAATATAACTCCATCTTCATCATCCTCGTCATCTTCATCATCTTCCTCTAGTACCTCATCAAATTCATCATCATCAATCTCATGATCATCATGGTCTGTATCAAGATGTGGAAGATGGTGGACTTCATCCTCTTCCAAATCATTCTGCTCCTCCTCATCCTCATCCTCATCTTCATCTACTTCATCACCATCATCCCCAGACATCTCCTCATCGTCATCTTCATCTAGATTTTCTGGCACATGAGGTTGAATTTCAATTCGAATATCCACTGTATCAATGCCATTTTCAAGACCACGTGCATCCTCAGATGTTTCATGCATATACTCATCCTCTCCATTGGCACCAAAAACCCCATCAAGATCTTGGTCGTGATCCATATCATCTGTAACAGCTTCAGAATCACCATAGTTTTGGTTAGCATTATATGGCTCAATCTGATCAGTTGAGATTGATTCATGATTGGACTGTGATGTTGTTTCCATTGACCTGGGTGTCTCACCAATATTCTCACCACCTCTAGGTTGATTGTGGTCAGGAGTCTTAGATGAATTATCACCTTTTCCTGTATTAGAGTCTCCAAATTGAACGTGCTCCTTGGTTACCAATTCCAGGGCTTTAATGAGACCTGTAACAACTTTAGGCGAGTCTGGATGGTCCAGATCCAACACTTTCAGAATTTGAGTGAAAAACCTAACAAGACCAGCATCAATAAAAGTTGCAGAAGCTTCTGTGGTAATATGTGAGCCAGTGGGTGTACGGGCAGATAATATATCATTTAGTAGGTCAACAAAAGCTTGAAGGTCGCTGCTTGGTGGTCTAGAACCATTACATGAATCAATAAATTGGTTCAAAATAGAACCAACCTCCAAAAAAATCCTCCTTCTTGCCTCACTGGAACGAACACAGGAGGCAACAAGAAACTGACTCCCCCTGGTTGCTAATTTATGCTTCCAGTCACCATCAACTTTCTTTTCCTTTTTATAGTTTCGTGATAGTGGGATAAATTGATGAAGGATGTGGTGAAATACTCCACTGGTGCATCCGCCACTAGAGCCCCTTTGATGAACGGGTTTGGAACAACAAACTTCAGTATCCTTCTGAAGCAGGACAGGAACTGAAGAGGCATACATCAACAAAATCTCTGTCAATAACTTTAAAATAAATACGACCTTTGCCAATGATGCACAAGCTTCCTGGTTTATTGCATCATTTTCTTCAGATAAAGAAGCAATGGCTTTCCCTTTTCCCTTAACTGCAGCAACATCAATGTCCATATCAGAAGATGCTTGGGCACTACAGGTCAACTCCACGGTAACATTATCTTTCATAGGAGGTATGAATGTATATACAGTCTCCAAAAGAAGTTCAATCACGTTAATAAAATTCTGGGAGGATTTTTTATGAACACGACTACTTCTGGAATCATGAAGCTTGTTGTGCACATTTCCAACAGCAGCTGGATTTGCATTACCCAAAGCAACTTTCATATCATGATTCTGTGATTTCTCTTTCTCCATTGATTTTTCCTTCTCTCTATCTTTCTCTTTATTTTTATCCTTCTCACGGTCTTTCAACAATACAATGTAAGGCCTCTCCCCAACCATCTCAATTTGGCAGACCGATTGAGCAGCCCGCATAAATATTACAGGATCCCTTGTAATAACAGAATTTAAGCCTAACAAAAAATTTCTGGGGGTTACCCTCCCATTTGGGTGTCTGTTCATAGCAGTGATAAGGGTGTGCCTGATTTCAGATTCCATTGCTTGCTGAAGAGTTTGAGGATCTTCAAGGATGTGACGGATAATGGTAGATGCAATACTGTCGAACCCAGGAAAGAGGCTAGTTGTTGGCAAAGAAAGGAGGGAGGTTAAACCCCCTGCTTCAAGGAAACTAACAGCAACAGAATGTGATCTCGTGAGACTAGAGCATAATTGCAAAACAGCATGCATTGTTTCACACGGAAGCCTTTTCTTGATACAGCTGCAAGCAATTTCAATAAGTTTTTTTTGATTGCCAACATCAATATACATTGGGGAAAGTCCCAAGGCAGACTGCAACTTATTTTGTTTATCTTCATCAATGGCCAGAGTGTCACCACCAACATTATCCTTTTTCAGCTGGTCTGCAATTTCAGGATTGAATTTCTTTTCCTCCTGCAAAAGCCGATCAATGGCAAGAAATGCAGCCGTTACCCATTTAGGAACTTCAATTCTAACACCATCAGACAATCCAGAATCCCATTGCAAAAGTAAATTTGAGGAAACTGCAACTAAACCATTTTTATATGCAGCTTCTCGTGCCACAGTATCGTCATTAAGGATTAATGCAATAACATGAAAAATAGCAGATAATGTGGTACTATTTCCACTATCAGCAATTTTATCACAGCCCTTCACACTGTCAATTAGAAAAGAAATCACACAATACCGATTTTGACCATCATTCTGAGAGCAAATCATCACAAGCAGGTCTCTCACTGGAAATGCCAGTGTCTCTTTTGCTCGCAAAAGGCTTATGCATGTAGACAACAACTCTTGGGTACAAGGGAGATGGACGGACTCTTCTATCTGCTTTGAGACCTCACTTGAAACAGGTTCCTTCATTTCCAATTCAGGGTTTCCTAACGATAGGGCAAGTGCACGAGCAAGTTCATCATCCTCTTGGACTTCCTCTGGATGTGAGAACAACCACTCCATAGCCAATTCCACACTGTTTGATCCAACTTGCCTCAATGCTTCTTCTGCTCGAATCCTTGAAAACCCCATCTCAACAATTGTTGAAATTGTTGTTTCATTTGGGGGTGGCCCAGTAATACGAGCACTGGAATTGCTACTGACATTTTTAACTTCAACCCCAGAATATATATGCCTAATGATAGATATAACGGTAGTAATAAATTCACAACTACAGTCAATAAACTGGGGATGGGTCCAAACAGGGAGAACTGCCTTCAGCACCATGGACTGGAGAACCTTCACAAAAGTCTCTGCATCACGAGGAAAGGGAACATCTCCACTAGTCAGAGGTTGAGCAAGCAAATGCTTAGTGAATGAAGATAATATAAATGGTGAGGTAACCAGGTGATCCATGAGTTTTCCATAGCTAACTAAGGGGCCTTGAATCCACAAATGATCATTATCTGCCTTTTCATCCTGCTTTAAATTGGCATCATCGGTTTCCATCGGAGAAGCAGGAGCCCTATTTATTGTGAAAAGTAACTGGCTTGTGGCTTCGAAAGTGGTTAGAATGGATTGCACAACTCCATGCACATATAAGCAATTTAGCAAAACAGGATTACAGGAATCTGATCTGTCCAGTAATATGCCATCAACAAAATCAATAACCTTCCCATAGTAACGGCACTTGGTTGATATTGATCCCTCAGATCCAGAAGCATTCACATGACCCCCAAAGTTCATGTGATCTAACACAAGGGAGGACAGAGTGGAAGCCACAGCTTTTGAGGAAGACGATACATTTACCACATCATCTCGACGACGAGATGGAAGCAGCATCACCTTCCCTAACTCTTGAATCAAATGGGTAGTATGGAAAGAAAGGGATCTCACCAAATCACAACAAGAAGCATAACAAGTTCTCTGCTTGGAATATTCTTTTCCATTTGAGACCCCAATGGTGTCAGAAGACCCTGAACGATTGCCTGTTCCAAAATGCAGGAGTGGTGAACCATCAGAACCCATCCTTTGAAGAGAACTGGGGGCACGTCCAAGATCCCGATACAAATTTATAAGGTCAAAAAACTGAGATTCAATGCTCCATCCAGATGTCCTCCTTCTTAATAAAGGATCAAGAAACTGCCTGAAAGAGTTAAACCTTTGCTCTTCAATTTCATTTGTATGGGCCTCAGAGTTTTGCAACTCAGTATGAGAACCGGTACTATCATCATCTAACTCAGGTTTTACATCTTCAAGAAGTGCTATCTGCCACAAGATTTCACGATGCACACGTCCAATATCTTCCAATACATCCTTGCTCTCATTGCCAAACTCGGTAAGCAATGCCGTCACCCACCGATTGTCTTTAGAGTCAGCTAGAAATAAAAGGAACTCAACAAGAAAAAGTGAAGCAAATATCTTTTCATCTGGTGTTGTCCTGGGATCAAGTAAAAAGGATCCAGAAACCAAGCCAAATCCAGTCAAGGATTTCTTTAGATGGTCTCTAAGTGAGGAGCAGAACGCACGTGCCAAGGGAGCAGAATGATGTTGAGTAAAACCCTTGAAAACCATTGTACTATGTAAAGCAATAGTTCCATTTGATGACTGAGCAATGCTAGGTCGTAACAACAGCTTCAATAAAATCTCAATCCCCGAATTCTCCACAAATATCCTACATGTTTCAGAATTCTCCATTGTCCTGTGAACCAGAACCATCAGATGAAAAATGCATAATTGAGTGACTTGTTCATTACTAATGCCATCTTCAGAAACAAGAGCACTGCTGTTATTTTCTTTGTCATCAGAATCTGTTTCCATTGCAGTGTTCTCATTAAGCTTTCCTGATGAGCCAATAGGGTCATTTTCTCCCAGGGAAGTGATTTTTTCAATTACTTCAAGAATAATATCAACTCCACTGCTTCGCAATGATGAAACATGGCGCAAAAGCTCTTCTACTGCATTGGCAAGAGGAACAATTGCTTCATTCATTGCCAAAACATACTTCTCTTTGGTAAAAATGTCAACAAGAAACCTCAGGGCCGAAGTTTCTTTCACTGCTTCCAATCCTCTAGCATTAAGACAAATTGCACCAATTCCATTAGGAATACAAGTAACTGCCTTAGGAGAAGGCAGTATTCCAGCAGCCACTGAAGCTAAAAATGCATCTGGAAGGCCCATCTCATGCAATAAAGGATAACAAGTGGGATCCTTATGAATGATTTCACTCATTAAAGTCACAGCAGAGCAATAAATTTCACCACCAAATTTCTCTACATTGCCAAATATCTGCGACAGTATGGCAGGTAAAGAGTTTGTAGAGTTTGTTGGGACAAATGTAGCAACCCCCAGTGCCTTCAGTGAAACCTTAATCAGCCGTTTTTGGTTATACAACTGGTCATCATTGCATCTAGAGCTCTCACCAATAATCATAGAATCTATATTAGCTCCACTTAAGCCAACTACTCTATTTACTTCTGTCTGCAGCCTTCCAACCAAAATTTCAACTCCACCCAGCTCCTTAAAAAGAGATACAGCAGAGCTACTGAAATCCATGAGCTTTTGCAACGTTTTTACAGCAAAACAAACAAGATGCAAATGAGAAGGGTCTGAATCCTCCAATAGAGGTAGGAAAGTGGGAACCATACCAGAACCTCGAATATTGTTTCCTGAAGCTGATGAGGAAACCACATGAAGCAAGTAGAACTGAAGGAGAGCTTCTACAAAAGCAAGAGATGATGGGTCGTTTGAATTTTTCAATGACAAAACAGCCTTCTGAAGAACATTCAAGAGTATCATACGGTTCCCCCCAGCAAAACTAATGGTAGATCCACTTAAAATCCTCCTCTCGTGAGATGATGAATATGCAGCTAACTGCGCTCCCAGAGCAAGCATTGCGAGTGTCCTAATGGTTCCCGAAACTGTTTCCTCTGACCGCACAATTCTAATCAACTCATTTGTATATTCTGGCTCATTAGCAAAGAAGGCAACAAGCTTGTCATGAGAATCACCAGACTGAACAAGTACAATGAAGGCAAGAAGACATATTCTATTATACAGCCTGCCTGTTTTAGAAGACCGAAAGGCACGGGCATATCTAATCCTGGTCAAAAGTGAGAATCTAAGCTCAGAAGGTACATTATACAGCTCAATGCACTCTTTCAACACAGTCAAATCATCTTCCTTCTTTAAATGTAAATCTGGTATGTGTATAACACTGGAATTAGAAGAGTTTGAGCTTGAACTGCTTTCATCACTATTTTTGGCACCACATCCGTGCAACTCAAAATATAGGCTAGAACCTACCCGGTACTGAGCATTATCAATATCACTTTCTACGTCATTTGGAAATAAACAAAGTCCTTCCTCTTGGATTCTCTCATTTGCAACAACACATGAATATAAACCCAAGCCCTCCTCCTTGCTTCCCCATCCTTGTGCTAGAGAGAGGAGATAGCTATTTACAGAACCACAACCAATCAATTTTCCCCTTCCATGAAGTTTTGAGGGATTTATTTTGACAAGAGCAGAAAGAGTCTCTAATGCAGCTATAAGAATTTCAGGATCAGTTGACGCAAGTAGGAGCTTGAAATGCTGTTGGAGAAAAAAAGAACATAATTATGAAAAGATTCATGAAATTTAACAAAATTAAGGCAAAAATACAATCTTCAGATAAGAAGGCAAAGTAAATAGTTTAACAATCAACCAAAATGTAGCACAGTGAATTAACATCATCAACGTAACATACCTCTAATCCATCAAAGGATCCCTTATTATGGCAATTCTCTAATACTATCTGCATGACACGAAGAATCTGTAGAATTGCATGTTTGGGAAATGGACTATCATCTTCTAAAATTTTATCAGACAAGAGAAGGTCATTTCTACAAGATATATATGTCTTGAAATATGTATCAAAATGAAGAAGTAGAGGCCTCCAATGATGATAATTCCCCTGAAATCCAAAAAAAACAAAAACAGAAACAAAAAAACAAGTTATGTATTGGATATTTGAAATCATTTGAGGACTTCATGTTACAAAATATCTGCAATTGGTACCTTATTGTATTCCCATCGAAAACCAGAAAGAGGTATTGCTATATCATGCAATGGACACTGGATCACCTTGTCAATAAAAGCTTTGATTTTGGGTGGCTGCAAGCAACAAATAGACTTCAATTGTGTCGCAAAAACGGATAATAGGATAAATGACAAAGCACTGAATTTCCATTTTGATGACAAATCAAGCTTTCATAGAGAGAAAATGAAATAATACAAAAGTCAAAGAAACCACTGACAGCAAAATAGTTCAAACAACTAACTATCAAAATAAAAAGGCGTAGCCAAAAATTATAAACAAAAAAGAGCACTATGTGCCAAAATGAAAAAGGAAATATCATTGATGCAGAGGTCTGTATAACATGCTTCAAAAATAAAAGAAATGAAATAATAAACTAATTGAAAGATTATATAAATGGAAGGTTAAATCCATCTAAGGAACCTCTCTCTAAGCTCTCTCTGTTTAAACTCTCTCCAAAAAAAACCCTAACAAAAATCTTCCCCCTCCCCCTCCAGCGCCGCTCCTCACTTGCAGAGACTCCCCACAAGCGACAACACTCCCTCTATCCTCCACTTTCCATTATCAACGGAAATGATACACCGAGCTACTTAGACACATTTGGCCTAGCGACATTGTCATTCTTCTTCTCACATCTTATCTGGCACCAATAAATGCCCCTTTATCGTTCTAAGTAGGGGTGTTCATACACTCCATGAAAACCGATTTGACCGACTGAATTAGGGTCGGTCGGTGTCAATTAAAAAAAATTTAACCATGAATTTGTCGGTTTGTCGGTCAATTTGGTCGATTAACCAAAAAAAAAAAAAATTTAATATTAATGTTTTCATATAATTAATTAGATCTCTTATTAAATTATTACGAAATTAACTTAAATTTAATGTGTTTCAAAAATTATTTATTCATTTTTTAAAATTAATCAAAATTTCAAAAATTGTATGATGAATATGTTTTTTTAATAAATATATAAAAATAAAAATGAAATAAACAATTTAACCAATATTAACCGACTTAACTGAACGGTAAGTTTCAATTTCATTTTTAAGAAAACTGATAGGTCGGTTTGGTGTCAACTTTCACCAAAAACTAACACTGACCGATGAACACCCCTAGTTCTAAGGTGTGCGTTATCTACAAGAACTCGAATCACAAACAAGTTTTAGGAACCACACCTATAATCTTCCGATGTCGTTTCTCAGTACCCTAAAGAAGTAAGACATCGTCATTCCACAACGAGCAGCTCTAAAGCGAATGACAAGATCTCAGCACTGAGAGGAAGCAGATAAGAGTCGGTTATTCGATGTCCTTCTCGATCCCCGGAGACCAATCGACAATGTTCTTATAAGCGCCAGGCCCAATGCCAGTCTACTCCTTTTGATTGTCTCATGGCAAGAGGCAACAAAAAAGCAATCCCGAATGAAGCAAGGTGCAACAAATAAATGCATAATTAAGTATTATATTTAGAACATACTTATGCCCATAAAATTTCAAATCCTTACCGAATAATACTTAGTATAAAAATTAAAGTTGGCCAAAAGTGTGTATGTGTATAAAAAATTAAAGTTGCCCAAAATTGTGTCTATATATTTATTTAAAATAAATAAATAAATAAACTAAGATTCTACATCAAATAACTTGAACAAAAATTTAAAAAATTAAACATATTTTTGTATATAGATATTTTTGAAATAAAAAGTAAACATATTCATGCCTTTAAATAAAGATATTTGAATAGTTGTTGGACTTCTTCATAGACTAATTCTAGATTTTTTTTTCGTGAGTATTAAGTTAGCTTATTAAAAGATATTAACAAGGCACACGCCTTCGTCTAAGGCAAAGGCGATGTCAGTTGCAAAATGGCGAGGAAAAGCAACTGCCTGATAGAAGGCACTCACCTTGGCTTCTACAGAGGCGCAATACCCGCTATGTGCATGGCTTGTGGCCATAAACGAGGAGAGGCGGCAGCCTTGAAAATACTTCCAATCAATGAAGCGTCGTCTATTCTCATAAAAGTGAACCCTACTTTTCATTTGCTCTTGTGACTAGTTCAATACATGTTGAACTGAATCGATCCTTCAAAATTGGTTCAATTCTCATGGACTGCCCCCGTTTCGTTTTTTTCAAAAGTATCACTATTTTGTGCGAATTTTGTTATGATGTGATATTGCTCCTCAACTCCGATGATGATTGGTCGTCAAACCAATGTATGTGAACGCTAAAAGTCGTGAGAGCAAGAGAACTCTCTTTGATATCGGGCCATCAGCTAATTAAATCTTGGTTTTGTTCGTGTGTGTGTATCATGACACTACAGCTCGACATTAATGTAGATTGTGTCGAACACGAGGTTTGTCTTGTATATGAGAGATTCATGCAAGTTTCACTCGCATGTTGCACCTTTTCTAAGGCTTTCTTCTCCTTCATTTTTCATGAGCTTAAGAAGAGTGTATGGCAGTGCCCCTTCTAAAGCTTTGATGACTGCGAGTCTTCTCCATACGCCAATTTGGGATGAGTCATGAGACCACCCCCTTCCATCTAGCCAGATTCATTAGAAAATTCCTCAGACGCACAAGCCCCACTTTAGGGTCATAAGTTGGATGTTCAAATTTCCAAAGGTAGAGACTTGTCTTTTTTTTCTATATTATCTTATTGTAAAAAATATTCAAAACTTGGCATTCTCATTAAGTTGTTTTCATATAAATGGAAGGTTAAAATGTAAAATTTACACTTCCATGAGAAATAATTTTGTTTCGTCCTTAGTCTTAATGGTAAAATTAGTATGGGCCAAATTAAGTACTTGTGGCAGTATATTGACCTAAATTGCATTAGTGAGGTTTTATCATTTTGAAGAATGTAACAAATTCATTGCGCTAAAAAAACATAACAAATTCATAAATATTCTTCAAGTTGTTGCATGAGGCATAAAACTCGAAGTGTATGCATTCCTTTTTTTTTCTTTTTCTTTATTATATCTGTAATTGTTCGAGCCAATTTACGTGCACATCAACTATTCTCACGAGATATACCGTCTGACCCTACAACATTTGGATGCCAAGAAAACCCGTAGGAAATTGTTTCGTAGGTAGGTGGCCACCCTAAACTGAACTTATAGCCTCTTGGATCTTCAAAACTCTCTTAGACCACTAAGCTAACCTATGATTTTGAAGCCAATGCATTTCATGAAAGCATAAAACTCTTCTACAAGATGTGCGAAGTCTCTTTTTTCTTATGACGAGTCTTTAATAATATAAAGAATGCACAAAGCCCAAGATTAAAATTAGAGCTGTGTCGGAGGCTGACATAAGTATCAAAGCTTTAAAAACATCAATAATAAGTAATAACCTCCTTGTTTTGGCTTCAACCAAAGAAAGTAGAAAAAGTAACAAAATAAAATAGATATAGTATATCAAGAAGAGGCCAAAAAGTGCTAAGATCCACATCTTCAATGAGTTGCAACACTCGTCTTTAAAAAACTACAGTACTGACCGATAATTAGATGTTATGGTCTTCAGATTTTTTAGAGACAACATCATCGCACGCACAATTTAAGAATTTAAATGCCTATTGGGGATGATATCTGCCACCATGCCCGACTCCAAGGATGATGAACCAAACAAGTAAAGAACTTAACCTTTTTAGGGCACCTTTACTACCACTGCAGTAATATCAGTCGCGCAAAATCCCAAGTTTGGTTCTACAGGAGGGAAATAACAACTTCAAAGAAAAAGAAAGAATCTGAGTTTCCTATGTTTCTTTCACATGCAGCTTCTGGAAGATGTTTCCTATAACTTCTGGAAGATTAGGAGGTTGTGTTCTCAAGTTAAGAAGAGAGCTCAAACTGTGCATGAATGAATGAATCTTTTCATCCATCGATCTTTCAGGTGGTTATCTAATTGAATTGAATACTTTAAGTAAGAAATGAAAATGTAATAAGTAAATGTAAAGCCCGTATGAAAATGGTGAAATTTTCTTTCCCCATGAATGCTTACTTGACAGAGCTTCACATATTCCATTCCATACATCAACCTACATTGAATCTTGCAGGGATATCAAAATGAATATTGCATCTATAAGGTGTTTGGAACAAAGATGACAAGACTAATTACGGAGGAATCATTCACCTACCTACGTTTGGGACACCGAGAATCAATCCCCTAAACCATTTCTCCTCATAACTACTTTTTATTCTCTCCGTAAACATTTATTATTTTTCCCATAACTACTTTTCATTTTTCTTATACTCACTATTTTTTTCTTCTCATAATTATTCTTTTCACCCCAAACACGAGTAATGGTTTTCCTCATAATCATTCTCCCTACCTCAAACACATATAATAATTCTCTCCAATAATCATTTTCTTTCATATTCTCCACAAGTCCCCCTAATTCTCATCCTCCCCATAATCATTCTCATTTCCCATGCCCAAACACCCCCTACTCATTTTCAACCAGACCTCATAACATGTATTGTTCCAAATGGGGCAATACTCACTATTTTTTTTCTTCTCATAATTATTCTTTTCACCCCAAACACAAGTAATGGTTTTCCTCATAATCATTCTTCCCACCCCAAACACATATAATAATTCTCTCCAATAATCATTCTCCTTCATGTTGTCCTCCAATCCCCCTAATTCTCATCCTTCCAATAATCATTCTCATTTCCCATGCCTAAACACCCCCTGCTTTTTTTTTTATAGGAAACAAAACTTTCATTGATAATTGAAAGGGTACAACCTATCGAGAAGCTTATAAGAAACTATGCCATTGAGCAATCAAAGTGCTTAAACCATAAGTACAAAAAAGGTGGATAGAGTAACACCAATACATAGCCATGTAAATAATAGAATCAAAAAGGGATTCCTTTCTAGTGTACTCTTCATTGAAAAGTCTACTAAACACCCCCTACTCATTTTCAACCAGACCTTATAACATGTATTGTTCCAAATGGGGCAATACACACTATTTTTTTTTTCTTTTCATAATTATTCTTTTCACCCCAGACATGAGTAATGGTTTTCCTCATAATCATTCTCCCCACCCCAAACACATATAATAATTCTCTCCAATAATCATTCTCCTTCATGTTCTCCCTCAATCCCCCTAACTCTCATCCTCCCCATAATCATTCTCATTTCCCATGCCCAACACCCCCCTAATCATTTTCAACCAGACCTCATAACATGTATTGTTCCAACCCAATTTAGCTTTTCACTCCAACCCCATACAAATACGTAATCTAATTTACTGGGCATTCAAAGTATGACTGAATTTGGCATTGTCAATTGTGAATATTAAGAAAATTTTGGAATAAGAAACTATTTCATTGATGTTAATATCTAGAGCGTACAAATGGGTTCATGGGTTGTCTTAGTTGTCAAAAGGGCCTTGAAGAACTACGAGTAAATGAGTTTAATCCATGGTGGTCACCTATCTAGCAATAAATTTCCTACGAATTTCTTAGACAACCAAATGTAGTATGGTCAAGTTGTTGTCTGTTAAAGTGGGCGTAAATTGGCCCGAATACTCACAAATATCAAAAAACAATATAGTAATCAGACAAGGCCTATCTAGACAGTAACCTCTAAAGATAAATTGGGAATGCTTTACCCCTATAAATTGCTAGATCATTGGTTACCTAGTAGGGAACATGTCATTGGTCTCTACACAATTAGTACTTCTTTGAAAATTGAGAAACATGAATATGTAGACGAGAATAGCTGCTTAAAATCATAAAATGTACACTAAACACGTGTGAAACAATGTGTGATATAACTTTTGTAGCGAAAAAACATAAATGTGAAGAAATTAATGAGTTGCTCGACTAACTTAGACTATGCTACATCCTGCTGAAAAGTCTGATATACAGCAGTATAGCATAAAATATCCCCATTACTCATTACTACATCCGAAACGTAAATAGTTCCTCAAAAAAAATCCACTCATCATCAGCTAAACACCGCATAACTACCAAAACATTAAGATAAAAGAAATAACCAACTCCATAACGCTGTAGTCACCTAAATTTCCCATTAACGCTCTATCCCACAAAATCAAGTCATCCAAACCAAAAACACAACAATCAAGCTACCCTAATGGCTAGTTGGGCATACAGATTATTGCAATAGTTCGTTAACATTCACCCGAAAGCTGCACAAAAGTCCAAAAGCAAGAAAAACATGCATAACAAATAAATAATGTTTAAAAAAAAAAAAAAAACAAGAAAAGTTCACTAACAGGCTCGGAGTCGAGTTTGGTAGAGGGACCAAAGGAGCCCTCGCCGGAAAGAAGCTGCCGCAGCCTCGAGGGCAAGCTTGATCTCTGCGTAGTCATCTAACCTCGATTTCTCGAGTTTCAACTACTGTAAAACAAAACAAAACAGATACAACAGAAATTAAGAACAGAAAACAACAGAATCAAACAAAGCATCAACGAGAGCATCAAAAACCCTAAACACTGAAATCAAACAATCGCAATGGAAACGAAAGGGAAAACATGGAGTGGGTGAGTTACACAGAGAGAGAAAACGCAAGGGGAAAGATTACCTGAGAGAGAAGATGCAATGAGAACGGAAACGCGCACATCCGAAAATCGAACAGCAACGGGCAAATCGATGGAGGTTGTAACCACGAAACGATGGGGGAGAAATGGGAGAAGAGAGAAGAGGTGGGGTTCGCGAGTCGCTGTGTTGTTACGTATAAATTTGTGTATAATTTTTTTTTTTTTTCTTTTTTTGGTGAATAGTGAACCCTTGGAAAAGAAGAAAAGTTGGTTTATATAGCGTTGGCTGACACCAAGTCCTTTCTTCTCTACTCATCTCCCGTTTCTGGGATTTTTCATTTACTACCATTACTTTTTTCCTCTCCTCTGATATTTATTTTTTTCTATATTGTTTTTCTTTCTTATAATTTCAATGCTTTTTAAAGTTGTTTTTTAGGCTAACTTTTTTTTTTTTTGGAATAGAGTTCTTTGTACATTGTTTGATTAATATTAATATAGTTCTTTAAGAAAAACTAATAAACAAAAACTTGTTTTAATAAAAATGAATAAACAAAAAACCCTTAATTTTTTTACATTGTTTGATATTAATCTAGTTTTTGTTATAAGTAAAGATTTGTTTGTTTAGTGAAATAAGATCTAGAATTAAAGATTTAATTTATTATGATTTGATGTTTGATAATTCAGGTGAGTTATGGCTATATTAGGATCGAATCATGACCATAGAATTGAATTAGATAACAATCAATCAACCAACAAATCATAAATCCTCTTGGAAAAACCTTTTTCAAATTGTTTATTTGGAAATATGCTAATTTTATAAAAATCTTGCATCGTGTCCACGGAAAAATTAGAGAATTAAAAATAAAGAAATTTCCAAACTTGCTCTCTTGGTATATATCATTTAATAGAAACTTTTGCCAATTTGAACGATTTTTTAAAACTCAAAATGAGATTGAGAAACTTTGTTTATTAGATAACTTTTTTTTTTTTTAATCTTGAATTCAATTTGGAAATCTATAGCCAAACACAGTCGAAATTGTTGAAAACACTAAATCCAGCCATGATTTTCCTTGAATCCCTTTATTTCAAATTTATGTTTCAAATCGTCAATAAAGAACGCCACAAAAAAGAATATTTGTAACTGAGGGGTGGCACAGCTAATCATAGGTTTGAGTTTGAGCATGTGATCCCTTCAAAGTCCTAAATTCGAGACCTATTTTAAAACCTGGCAAAGAAGTAGAAGGACAACAATTAAGCTTACATCCACTCTTAAAAATGAGTATATCATTAAGTAAAAGGTAATTTTAATATGTGGTATAGTTTCAATTTTGGGACTAGAAAAGTAATTTTCCCAAAAATCTTTCATAAATTTTCCAAAATGCCCCTATAAATACTACATGTATGGTATGATTTCCCTTTCAACCACTACTCATGATCATTCAATTCAAACGATAAATTATTATTACAACCACTCACAATCCTTCAATTCAAACGAAGGTTTTATGCCATCACCATTCATAACTCCTCAATTTGAGTCACAGCCCTTTATAATTCTCTCTACCAAACAAGTCTGAAGGACAAAAGATATATATCTAGAAACCAAATTTCAATTCCTATCAACAAGACAACATATATATACACACACTCGACATACTTGAATAAACTTATTGAAGCAGAGAAAGTCAGTCCTTCGTGCTGCTCTTGATCCACTCTAGGTACTCGAGACTACCACCATTGATAGGCAAAGCAATAACGCCTCCCCGATTACTCAACTATCAAGAGTGTCTTAATAGTTCATAGCTCTACTCGAAAGTCGAAACAAATAGTTGAAGTCTCATTTAATAACTATTTGATTTTTTAGCTATTGAAAACTAAGTCTATAAATACTACTTCCGGCCTTAAACTTTGTTATTTACCTTTTATGTATGATTTATTTTGGAAAATATAAATATATGGGGTGGGGAATCAAACGTCTAACCTCATGAGTACAAACGTTATGTCATTGAACTATGCTCAATTCTAACATTTTACCTATGTTTTAAAAAACTAAACAATGTTCTGGAAAGTCACATAAAAAGAAAAAAACAATAGTAATAAAAAACTTGTTTTCATTACTTTGATCTATCTTTTACTTAGGTTTTTAAACGCCAAACCAAATTTTGAAAGTTAAAAAAAAAATAGTTTCCAAAATACTTGTTTTAAAAAAAAAAAAATTGGTAAGGACTCACATACTTCCCTTAGAGGAATGATGGAATCATAGGTAAAGAATTTGAAAAAATACAATCTTAAATTTCAAAAACTAAAACGAAAAGTCAAATGGAATTTTGGTTTTTTGTTTTTTGTTTTTAAAATTTAGCTTATTTTCTGAAAATTTCTATATCTATGTTTTTTTTTTCTCTTGTAAGGAAGCATTTGGATTCCTAGCCAAATTCCAAAAACAAAAGCAAAATTTGGAAAGCAATTTTTTTTTTAGTTTTTAAAAACAAAAGAAAAATATAACACATGAGTTATAGGAGAAGTATGATTTATAGGCTTAATTTTAAAAAACTAAAACTCAAATTATTATCAAAAGAGGTCTGAGTTATTTTTTTGGTAAGGACAAACAACAAATCACATACTTGATGACTATATATCAATTTATGAAAATGAGAACCATACCTCTCCCTTCCACTGGTAAACAGATTCTATACCTGCAATTATAAAGCATTCATCAGAAATTTGAGGATTCACATTCACATAAGCAGTTGCAATAAAATGAAAATGAGGCTATAAACGAAAAGGAATGCAATGGCTGGAAATATAATGATGAAAAAGGAAAAAATATTAAACAGGACTGTACAAATGTCTTGAAGCAACAGTTTTGTTATCATGATCATGTGTGAAATCGTACGATCTAAAGTGTTAATTTAACAAAAGAAGAGCAACTTTATTTTCCAATATGATCAAGTGAACCATTTCTGACAAGTTTCCTTCACTGAAAAACAGCAATAATATATTACAGGGAAGATCCAGGAAGCTTTAAATTTTCAATGGTCAGTCACGACTTCATTGATCCAACGCGCGAACCAGTTTTGGAGACGAAGAGATTGAAGCTCGCGCGCGAACCAGAGGCAAACGACGTAGCATATGAATGTACTCAATATTCATGAACAAGATTTGAGTGTGAATTATTGTGACCGATTGGATTCTCAAAAAACAAATTACTATCCTAACTTTCATTTATTTTAGAGTAATATATTATAAATATGATTTTTGTTTGAATAAGTTGAGTTAAAAGAATTTTTTGTTGATGTTGAGGGAGAATGGAATACTACATAAATATTAATGCTTATATAATTCAACATGTAATATATTTTATTGTTTTTTAATAATTAAAATAAAATATACGTCCTATAAATGACCATCAATATTTAGATTAACACATTACTTAAATATTTCTCTTTATTTGATGTGTTCCAGCAATCAAATTCATTGAACATATTTATGGATTAGGGTTGATTATTGTAACCATCTCATTTATTAGGTCAAACCAAGTCCATAGCTTTAAATACACTAAAAATCATAGTTTATAAAATTTGAAAAAAAGAAGAATAATAATTACATATTATTAGATTCAAATTTAAATTAATTATATTTAACTCTATGATATATTAAAACTTTATCTTTATTGATTAATTTTACTCACACATATCTAATATTATTTTAAGTTTACATTATTGGGTTGAGTGGAATACAAAATCCAACCTTTGTAATTAAAGTTAGATAGTTTTTTTTCCCCTTTTTTGTACCCCTTTGGTACTTTTGTGCAACAAATAAAGAGCATCTTTGACAATTTGTGAGAAATATTCGCATTTTAAGTTGTATTTATCAAATGTTGGTTTTTTCATTTTTTATTTATAAATGTGTCTTTATCCATGAATAATATTCTTCAAATATATAAATAATATTCAACCTTTTGTGTTTAAAATCTTGTGAAAATCAGTTAGAATTTTATTTTTAAACAAATCATTAAAGTTTAGTGTCTAAAATTTAATGTTGAAGATTCAATATTTCAGGTTTAATAATTAATACTTATAATTTAATAGAATATTTAAAAATTGAAAACAACATATTAGTTTTTTTTTTTTTTTTTTAAATGCAATAAATAACAATAAATCTTGCAATGAAATACTTTAACCAAAATATTGTTGATTGAAAAAAAAAACACATGGCACAATTATAAAATTATGGTAATAAGATTGGTTGAAATGTCTCATATTTTAAATTTCACTGTTTTAAACCGAGGGACATAAATGTATTTTGTTAAGGAAAAAAATGAGACATTTACAAATAATATTATTTTTACTTCAACAACCATGGGAGGTGAGAGGTCACGACTACTTGATTCTTGTTTTTAGTATAAATTGGAAATGAACCCTACATAAAAGGTAGTATCATTCTCAAATAAATGAGAGTAAAATATCAATAAAGATTGAATACGTGACAATGATATATATTGAATTGGATTATCACCAAACAATGAAACCAACATAACACTAGCCCTTTCAGTCGTGATCTCTTAATTAGTGAACATACATTTACTAAACTTTGTCCTTATTGTTTTTACGAATAATCTTTTATATATTCGTGTGTCTCGAGTTTACTCGATTCCTTCCATAATTTAAATGTGTCTACTATTGGATTTCTTCAATTTTATTGACTCGGTTCTAAAAGCCCATAAAGTAGGCAAATGACCATTTGATAGTATTACAATTTGAGCAGCAAGAAGATATGAAAAGTCATGGATGATTAGAGAGAATTTAGAGAGATTGTTTATTGAATAAAAAGTGGAGACACCCTGGTACAAAACTATCATATTTTATATAGGGATAAATAGACTATCACATTCTATATATAGACTACAAAAACACTATTATCTCAAAAAAAAGATTACAAAAACACTAACCTAAGATTTAATGGACCCTAATAATCTAGCAACTAGCTTACTGGGCTTTCAGCCCATATGTCAACAATAATTTTAAACTTATCAAAGTCTCGTTTCCATCAAGATATAGCATATTTAATGGTTAAATTTGTTAAATTTTAGTTCAATAATACGTTTTTTTTTTATTATTATTTTGCTAATGATCAAGCATGTATCTAAAACTATGCCAAGTTAAAAAAAATCAAATAGAAGAAACTAGTAATTTACATTGTCAATAAGTTGTCTTCATTCATGATATATATATAAAGTTGTCTTAAAAAAAAAACTTCCTCAATAATTTGATGTAATTATTAAAAGTACGTAGTAATATTTATTGAATGTCATCGAAAGATTATTGTGAACTTATTATTGAATATAATTCTACGACTATTGAAAATTATTGAGCAGCTTTCAACATTTTGTAAATAATATTGGGCTAAAAGAATTTATACATATATTTAACCTAAATTGCAGAATGAAGATTGAGTCATGCGATATAAATTATCTGACGCACCATTTTCCCATAAGTTTTCTTTGTGAGTTTTGCATTTTGAAATTAATGCGGCAACCCAATTATTTATCCTTTAACTTTAATAAAATTTAAAATAAACCCACTTGAATCATAGCTTCCATCTCATAATTCTACTAGTTTATAGATATATATAGATCTTGATCCACGACTGGAATCGAAATTAAAATCTTTCAAATGTAGCAAACATAGTCATAGCTCTGTGGTCAATCGTACAATGTAGAGCCATCACATCATATTTGTTGAACAAACAAAAACAAAATATAAACAACTAGGATGAAATTAGCACAAACATGGAACGTAATTTACAAGAACTATAAACGAATAGATTTCTGTAGCAATTAGTTATCTTGTTTAGTATTAATCAATTTAGTTTGTTGTATTATAATGTAAAACTACATATGTTATTTATGGATATTTTAGTCTTTTATCTTTTATTCTCGTAGTTTCATTTCTGTATAAATAGCTCTCATGTATCCCAAATTCATAATTTCAAGTAATATCGATAATAGATTTCATACTTCATTTCATTCTCTCCATAAATTATCATGTTGGTCTCCTCGTTTAATTTGTTCTAAACAAAATTACAAGAACTATAATGTAATAAAAATTTGGGGTGAAGTTTAAGATTTAAACTTCTTTATTTTTAGTTGATTAGATATATTTCAATCAATTAAATAACACATATTACAACCATGTTCAAATTAACAATATCAAGTTAAATTTAAAAGTGTTTGATACATCTTAACGCTATCATGACATGTAATAGTTTTTACCATTAATTAATGAATGTTATTGAAATTTGTATGTACTTTTTAAATCCAAATGATTTACGTGCACCAAAAGCCAGAGGATCCTATGTGAAAAGCAAAACAAAGCACTAAGAAAGATAAAAATACACTTTTTTTCGTGATTTTTATGCCCAAGTAAATTAAATAAATGTTGGGAAATTAAAACAATTGAAGAATACAACTTGGACCCATTTTTGTTTGACAATATTTTTTCTTTATACGATTTCTAGTTCTTTTTAGAAGCTTTTTTGGTCACTGAAATAACGTAGCAGGGATGCTTTATTCTCCTGCGTGCCTTCTTCTTTTTTCTTTTTTTTTTCATTAGTGAGTTTAATAGTTGGTAGTACATTTACATATAATAATTGTAGTAAGTTTATCAAATGTTTTCTGTAATACATGAAGAAAAATTGCAGAAGATACTATAATTTAATTGGATGACTATGCTAATCAAAACTTACCTTAACTGGTATGATATATAATTTGATAATCTTGAAGTTACTAATTCAACATATATTATTGACTTAAACATAATGGATTACATGATACAAAGGTTTTCAAAGAATTCCGTCGAATATAATATAACAAAAATAGTAATTTAATTAAAATGATTTTATAAATATAGTAAAAAGTAAAATAGATATCAGTTTGTTATTATTGAGACTATAGCTAATCAATATATATTGTCTTTGAGGTAACAAATTGTGCGTGGGAGAGATTACGAACAACTTTTGGGTAAATAGAATTAGCCATGAAACAAAAATTACATAGTTCACTTAATTAAAAAACACAATGACTGATTAATAAAATGTTTTATGTACAATCTTTTTTAATGTTTATATCTCTACCAACCTAAAATAACACATCATTTGGTAGTCTTTTTTTTTTCGTTTGAACTGATGTAAGAAGATAATCATGAAATTGATAGAATTAAAATAATTCATAGGTAATCAATACAATTTAAAATTAATAATTAATAATATATTTGAGTTGGTTGATGTTAACTCACACTAAATTTAAATCAGTGTATGAAGTTTTTTTTTAAATCGAGAAATCATAGCTTAGCTCCATCATATATGAGGTTATGACGCGTATCCGCACTGAGATACATCGAAAGAATCGAAAATGGGAGGTGTCTACAAATTAATGACAGGTAGATCTCAAACGTGAAACCTTTAGATAACACACTTTCAAAACTCAAGCTTTCAACCATGGTACCACCTCTTATGGACAATTAGTGTATGAAGTAATTAAACTCATAAAAATTCATTTAGGTCAGATGAGTTAATTACATTTTGTTGGGCATCAATTTTTATGAACCTTTCCAATTGTATATTGTGAAAGTTGATACACTATTGAAACTATCAATTTAATCGGTCATTTTACAATATATTAATTATATGACTTTATTTTATAAGTCTGAAATTCAAAAGGGTAAATCAACATCATATCAATCTATCTTTCATTTCATATTAACATTTTCTTTTGTACTGAAAAAAAATATTTTTTTTTGTACTAAAAACAAAATTTTAGTTCAACAATAATTAAAAATAAAACATTCAAAATCATAATCTCCTGATCATAAACTTACTAGTCACTTATGTCCAATAAATTAATGCATTTTAAAGTTTGAAGAATTATTAAACATTTATTAAAATTTATGGATTAAATGAATCGATACATCATAAACTAAACATGTAGTTTAATTTGATCTCTTAAACATGTAGTTTAATTTATTGAAAGGAACGTTAAAATTAGTTGTACCCTATTTCTAGAGTTTGTCTCCATTCATGTATTGAAAAAAAAAAAAAAAAAAACATATAGTTTAATTTAATAAAAATAACGTACATTTTTTTCGTAAAATATGGGCCAGATAAAAATAAAAATATACGAAAACGGATCCGTTACAGCGGAATCCTTAGATTAGGGAAGGTGTCTGTTAATTTATATAAAAAGTGAATTAAAATACTTCGACAAAATGTCAGTGTCAATTTCGTAAATTTAGGCGCGAAAAATAGGGGCCCACCTCCCCAGACAGCAGCTCCTTCTACTTCTGCCAGAACACACGTGTCAGCATGGGACAGAAAAGACAACCTCCCAAGCACGTTTGGTTACTCTTCGTGCACTACATTACTAAATTACTATAATAACCCTTTTCCATTTGCTAATTCATCACATCGACTAGCCCCCGTGTCGCTTATTTCGTTTTTATTTTTTAAATAACTTATTTAGTTATTTCGTAAATTTATCGCACGTATTGTTATTTTAATTAATGTAATTTCTGAAATATTACGTAACAGATTTCTAAATATTTACATAACAGATTTATAAATATTTTTGCCAAAAGTAGAAAGAAAAATAAATACACTGGATCTCCACTTAACCATTCTATTTTAAAATAATCAATAAACTATCTATTTTCATTAATAGGATGAAACGAAAATTTAGGCCCTGTTTGATAACTATTTCGTTTTTTGTTTTTTGTTTTTGTTTTTAATATTTTAAAAACAGGTTTGTTTGATAACCAATTTTAATTTTTGTTTTTAAAATTTTAAAAATG